>QARZ01040568.1:0-15713 GCA_013407115.1 Glycine latifolia
TTGTTTGTTACTTCTGTTATTTCTGTGATTTTTGTTGAACTGTGCATGACTAGGTCCCAATCAAGTGACTTGAATTTATATGATCCTGAGATAGATCAGACATTTCACAGATTTAGCAGAAATAATAGTAATCTAGATAAATTTGATAGTGTAGTTCTAGATAGTAGTATTGTGTCTTTTGAGTTTTCTGTTTCTGAGACTATTTCTAGTTCTGAACATCTTGATTCTGAAATTTTTGTTGATACAATGGTTGATAACAATCTAACTCTTAAGGAATTGGCTACACCTGATGTCGTTTATCAACCTTGGTGTATTCAATATCCTGAGACTGAGGTTAGTTATGAGCTAAAATCTGGACTGATCCATTTGCTTCCAAAGTTTCATGGTCTTGTAGGTGAAGATCCCAATAAACATCTTAAGGAGTTTCATGTAGTTGAAAATTATATGAATACTTCACACTTAACCAAGAAGGAGGGGTGAATTGGTTAACCTTGGTATATTAAAAATTTATTTAATCAAAATCAGAGTGTCTAGGATCTTTATCACTTTTCAAAACCAAGAAATCTTATTCAATCAATTAGCTCAGCCCCAAGGAATCCAATGAATCAAAACTGACTTTGTTGGTCAAGCAACTGAATCAATAACAATTAAAATGAAAAGGATAAAGATTGAGAATCAATACACAAATCACTTATACTGGTTCACTTCAAAACCATGAAGCTACATCCAGTTTCTTCTAACCAACACTAGGTTAGAGTTCCACTATTATAATTTTCAGTTCTTACAATCAATTACAATGTCTCCCTTTATCAACCCTAGATAAAGTGCAGAAATCTAAAACCCTATTATATTCAAAGAGACAAGAACCTGAGAACACTATTCAGTTCTTCCACCTAGAGAACCCTTTCTCTAGTTACAAGCAAGAACTCAATTACAATAGCCAAAATTACAAAGAAAATACAAAACAAAAATTACAATCAGATTATGGAGAGAAACAACCTGATGATCCAAAGTATGCAATGCAGAATGGAGTTACCAAATCAGGTTGAATGATTAAAAGACACTAAGCACAACTTTCCTTAATCTTGAAATGGTTTCAAGCTCCAAGAATGACTTAAACACACATGATCAATGCACAATGGAGCAAGACACAATTAACCCTTTTGAAGACACTTTAGAATACTCACAATACTATTTAACCTCAGAAAATACGTACGGGTAATGTTCCACAAAGTTATTAAAGCAGCTAAGCATCAATCCTATTTATAACAGCTTTTCATAACTGCCTGTAATCGATTAAATCACCATTTTAATCGATTAAAACACTTAAGTAATCGATTAAGTCACCATTTTAATCGATTAAAGTGTTCATGAATTTTCTGGGTTTGAGCAACGAGCAAACTAATCGATTAATACGAGTTGTAATCGATTATTCCAGTAAAACTGCATTTCATAAAAGCTTGTGTAATCGATTACACAAAATGGTAATCGATTATTGTAGTGCAACATGTTTTTCTTGATGCATTATATAATCGATTACAATTCCTGGTAATCGATTATTCCAGTGCAACATGATTTTCTCAAAACATTGTGTAATCGATTATGAATACTGGTAATCGATTATTGCAGTAGAACTGTGTTTTCTAAAAGGCTTATGTAATCGATTACATTACTTAGTAATCGATTAAAGTGTTCATGAAAGCTTTTCCAGTTTTGAAAACGAAGCAGATAATCAATTATTACGTTAAGTAATCGATTATTACAGTGCACTTGGCATTTTTCCAAAAACAATTGAATCAGTTTAAAAACTTAGTTGAATTATCAAAGCCTTGTGATTTTTATGAAACTAATTAAGTTAATTATGGATTAAATGAATGTAATGCACTTGGATCACCAGAATTGCTTTTCTTTTACACATCTCACACTAAATTATCTTCAAGGCATCCATTGCATGTTGAAAGCTCAAAACCAATGCTTGAATCAAAGTTCCTTTGCATTCTTTAAGTAGCTCCCCCTAAATCCAACAGTAGTGTGTTCCACCATGCAAGCACATGACATTCAGGAGGATTATGTCAAGATGAAGGCATTTCCATTATCTCTAGATGGTGTGGCCAAGGACTGGTTGTACCTTCAACCAGATCCTATCAACACTTGGACAGATATGAAGAGAAGATTTTTGGAGAAATTTTTCCCTGCATCCAAAACAACACCCATCCAGAAAGAAATTTATGGTATAAGGCAGCTAGCTGAAGAGACATTATATGAGTATTAGGAGAGATTCAACAAGCTGTCTGCTACCTGTCCTCACCATCAAATCAGTGAACAATTATTGATCCAGTATTTTTATGAATGCTTGATGTTGATGGACAGGAGTATGATAAATGCAGCCAGTGCAGGCGCTTTGATGGACAAGACTCCTCTTGTTGCAAGACAGTTGATTTCTAACATGGCAGCCAATTATCAGCAATTTGGTACTAGAGGTGCTGCAACATCCAAGGCTACTGCAAATGAAGTTTCTATTTCTATGGTGGCTAATAACCAGAGGTTGGAGAATAAACTGACAGAATTAACATTCCTTGTGAGACAACTTGCCATTGGTAAACAACAGAATGTGATGGTAGCTAATCAACCAAGGTTGTGTGGTATCTGTTGTGCACCTGATCATCCAATAGATGCATGTCCCACTCTACAAGGAACAAAACAAGCTGCTGATGTTTTTGCCATACAACCTGGACAGCCATTCAAACCTTAATAACAGTATAATCCTTACTCCAACACTTATAATCTTGGTTGGAGAGATCACCCAAATTTGAGGTATGGTCCTGGTCCACAACCTCAACAGTAGACACAACAACAACAACCATTCAAACCTCGACAGTATCAATATCAACCCTCCACCAGCAAATACCAAGTTCCTCCATTCAGACAACAGCCACAATTCCAGCAACCTGCACTACACTTGCACAACCTGTGCAGAGCAGTTCTGGACCTTCCCTAGAGGACCTAATGAAGCAAATGGAAACCACCAACATTCAATTTCAAAAAAATGTCAGTTCCACCATCCAAGACCTGCAGACTCAGATTGGACAGTTAGCTACAACTGTCAACCAGATGCAGCAACAAGGTTCTGGCAACATTCCAACACAACCAGTTATTAATCCAAAGAATGTGAGTGCTCTTACCTTGAGGAGTGGCACAGAGCTTCCAAATTCAACAAATGGTGCCAAAATAGATTCTGCACCAAAATAGATTCCTCTACCTTTTCCTTCTAGATCCATTTCTGCAAAGAAAGTGGAGTTTGATTCTGATCTACATGAGACTTTCAGAAGGGTGGAAGTCAACATTCTCCTCTTAGATACCATCAAATAGATTCCAAAATATGCAAATTTTTTGAAGGATTTGTGCACCCATACAAGGAAGCTGAATGGATATGAGCAAGTAAAGATGGCAGAAATGTGTCTGCACTTATACAGGGCAAAACTATTGCTGTCATTCCACTATCCACCTTGCCTCAGAAATGCAAAGATCTTGGTACTTTCACTGTTCCTTGTACCATTGGAGATTGTACTTTTGCAGATGCCATGTGCGATCTTAGAGCCTCCATTAATTTCATGCCCACATCAGTTTACAGATCACTACATCTTGGTGATTTGAAACCCATTAGTGTTGTCATTCACTTAGTCAACATGAGTGATGCACTTCCACTTGGACTTATTGAAGATGTGTTGGTACGAGTTAATAATTTGATTTTTCTTGTAGATTTTTACATTTTGGACATGGAGAATGAGTCTTCCAGCCATGGTTCCACATTGATCCTAGGGAGATCGTTCTTGATGATAGCCAGAACCAAAATTGATGTGCATGCAGGAACTCTTTCCATGGAGTTTGGTGATGACGTTGTCCAGTTCAACATTTTTGAGGCCATGAGACATCCTGTAGAGGAGCAATCTGTTTTTCATGTGGATATCATTGATGTTGCAGTAGATAATGTAGATTTACTGTCTGAATTTTCTGATTTTTCTAATTTTGATCTTGATTCTTGCAATTGTACTTATGATGATAATTCTACTATTGTGTGTAGTATTTGTGCGGAGATTTCCTCCGCACTTGACTCTGATTGTGTTGCAGATACAGGTAAAGGTGTTGATTATCCTATCTCCCTCCCGCAGCTACCAACCTTTCCTTGCCTTCCACAATTCAACAACCTTCCTTGGAGTTGAAGTCACTACCCGAGCACCTTAAATATGCATATTTAGATTATGCTCAGCAGCTTCCAGTCATCATATCTAGCAGTCTGTCACTTAAGCATGAAGAGAAGTTGCTGCATGTTTTGAGAGGCCACAAAAACGCCATTGGATGGACACTTGCTGACCTTCCTGGAATAAATCATTCCATCTGCATGCATCGAATAGTCTTGGAGGATGATTCTAGGCCGGTGAGGCAGCCACAGAGGAGGCTGAATCTCACTATTCTTGATGTGGTGAAGAAGGAAGTGATGAAGTTACTAGCTACAAGGATCATCTATCCCATTTCAGATATCACTTGGGTTTCACCTGTCCAAGTGGTCCCTAAGAAGTTGGGTATCACTGTTATGAAAAATCAGGATAATGAGTTAATTCCGACTAGAGTAGCCAACAGTTGGCGAGTTTGCATTAACTACAGGAGACTTAACCAAACAACTCGCAAGGACCATTTCCCTCTCGCCTTCATTGACCATATTCTAGAGAGGTTGGCAGGTAAATCACATTATTGCTTTCTTGATGGTGTTTCGGGTTACATGCAGATTCATATTGCACCGAAGGACCAACATAAGACCATATTCACCTGTCCATTTGGCACATTTGCCTACATTAAGATGCCCTTTGGTCTATGCAATGCACCTGCTAACTTCCAAAGGTGCATGGTGAGTATCTTTTCTGATTTATTAGAGAGTTGCATGGAGGTGTTTATGGATGATTTCACTGTTTATGGTTCCTTTTTTTATGCATGTTTGGATAGTCTCTCTAGTGTTCTTGATCGATGTATTGGGACTAACCTTGTTCTTAACTTTGAGAAATGTCATTTTATGGTACATGAAGGTATAGTCTTGGGGAATTTAGTCTCTAGTAGAGGTCTTGAGGTCGATAAAGCCAAGATTAATGTTATTACTTCTTTACCTTACCTCGCTTCTGTGCGTTCTTTTCTTGGACATGTACATTTTTATAGGAGATTCATCAAGGATTTCAGCAAGATTGCACTGCCATTGTCCAAGCTTTTCCAAAAGCACGTAGACTTAATGATTGATCAGCCTTGCAAAGAGGCATTTGAGGAATTAAGGAAAAAGCTTACAACTTCTCCCATCATGCAGCCACTAGATTGAGAACTTCCCTTTGAGCTCATGTGTGATGCCTCTAACTATGCACTTGGGGCTGTGTTGTCATAGAGATTTGCAAATGATCCCATGTCATTGCTTATGCCTCACGCACTTTAGATACAACCCAAGTTAACTACACCACCACGGAGAATGAGCTTTTAGCTATTGTTTTTGCTTTAGATAAATTTCGATCTTATTTGCTTTGCTCCCATATCACTGCCTTTACTGACCATGCAGCTTTAAAGTACCTATTGAAGAAGCCTGATGCTAAACCTAGATTGATCAGGTGGATGCTTCTTCTTCAGGAGTTTGATATTTAGATTAAGGATAGGAGTGGTGCAGAAAACTTGGTTGCTGATAATTTGAGTAGGATTGAGGGACTTGTTGAATCCTTTCCTATTAGGGATAATTTCCCTGATGAGCATTTGATGCACTTGCATTCATCACATATCACCCCTTGGTTTGCTGACATTGTGAATTTCATAGTTGCATCTGTTGTTCCACCTCATGAATCTAGGTCTCAAATAGATAAACATAGGAGTGATGCTAAATATTATGTGTGGGATGATCCTTATTTATTAAGGTTTGGTAGTGATCAAGTGATCCGCAGGTGTGTGCCAGATCATGAGATTCACTCTATTCTTCAGTTTTGTCATAGCACACCTACTAGCGGTCATTTTGGTCCTCAGCGGACCGCTAGGAAGGTATTGGACTGTGGGTTTTATTGGCCCACTTTGTTTAGAGATGCTCATCACTTTACCATCACTTGTGAGCAGTGTCAGAGAGTAGGAGGAACCGTTACACGTAGACATGAGATGCCTCAGCAACCCATTATTTTTTGTGAGATTTTTTATGTGGGGTATTGATTTTATGGGTCCATTTCCTACTTCTCATGGTTTTTCATATATTCTGCTTACTGTTGATTATGTTTCTAGATGGGTTGAAGCTAAGGCCACAAAAAATAATAATTCTAAAGTTGTTGTGGTTTTTGTGAGATTCAACATTTTTTGCAGGTTTGGTGTCCCTAGAGCCATTATAAGTGACCAGGGGAGTCATTTCTGTAACAAGTCATTGACATCCTTGCTTCAGAAGTATGAGGTTGTGCATAGAGTTTCTACAGCTTATTATCCCTAAACTAATGGGCAAGCAGAGGTTTTTAACAGAGAGATCGAGCAAGTGTTCCAGAAGGTAGTGCAACCCAATAAGAAGGATTGGAGCAAGCTACTTAAAGATGCTTTATGGGCTCATAGGACTGCTTACTGAACACCTTTGGGGATATCTCCCTATAGGGTGGTTTTTGGTAAGGCATGCCACCTTCTAGTGGAGATCAAGCACCGTGCTTATTGGGCGATCCAGAGTTGTAACATGGCATTTGATGAAGTCGGTATGGAAAGGAAGCTTCAATTGAGAACTCCAAAATTTACAAAGAGAAAGTGAAGAGATTTCAAGACTCTAGTATTCTTAGAAAGAAGTTCCATATCAGTCAAAAAGTGCTCTTGTTTAACTCTCGCCTTATGCTTATTTCTGGTAAACTTCGATCTAGATGGGATGGACCTTTTGTTATTACTAATGTTTTTACCCATGGTGCAATTGAGATTAAAAATGAAGTTACTGGCAAGGTCTTCAATGTGAATGGTCACCAACTCAAGCTATTTCATGAGAGCCTATAAGTATAGGAGGAACTTATGGCATACCTATCTTTGGTCTTGCCAATTTTATGTGATGATGTGCCTTGAATGGCATTTTGGGAGTTTCCTTTTCTCTTCTTTTATTTGTTGTCTCTTTGTTTGCATGAAGGATTACAAAAACATTTTCTGGTTTCTGTTTCTATTTCTATTATTTTTTTGCTGCATTTGTTTTGTTTTGTTGTTATTCTGTTTTTTTTACATTCAGAAAATAAAAATTAAAATTTAGGCATTTTTCATGGGATTTATAACTTGTATAAATTGTGAGAAATGTACTAACTTTTGTTGGATTGAAAGGTTTCATGCTTGATGTGAATCATTATCGCAATTGTTAAAGTGATAAGTAGGCTTGAGAAATAGAATTTAAGATGGATCATGTAATGACCCGCCTTGTCGCTACTGTATCATACTCTTAATTATGCTTTTAATGGTAATTTATGTCTAAAAATCCCTTTAAGTTTGGTTTATAAAAATAGTAGTAAATTTTTCGTAAGTGTAATCAATATCACAAATCAAAAATTCGAATATGCAAAGAGGCAAATACATCATAATACTTGTATATTAATATTCATAAGTTGGTGGTAAATATAAATAACCAAGTCTAAATTGTACAAAATTCTCAAAAGAAATAAGGATTTAAATGACAGGGTGTAACTAGCAAATCGTTGGGTGTAGTCATTAGAACAAGGGGTGTAAATAGCAAAAATACAACCCTTGCCCGGGATCTAGCCCATCTACATCCTGGCTACTCAGCGGCTCCAACCAATATAGGTCATCTTCCCGGTTACCTACTGCTGTCCAAACCACAAGGTACAACAAAGCAAAGGTGAGTCCATCATGTAGAATAATAATTAAATAAATATCATCAGTTATAAAAGAAAAAAAAAAAAAAGACAACTTGGTTGTTGCAAACTCACAACATTATTCAAATATTTTATCACGCATTCAATCATGAACAACCCGTCCAAAGACATTTCACAATTCATCTTAAAATGACTAGTCATGATGCATGTTCTAGACTTATCTCTTAGTCAATGCAATGTGGTACCATCCTCATGGAAAAAGCCTCTCTCAGGAAAATGATGCAGAAGCTTGTCAAGGTCACTCTGTCGTGCACAGGTCGCTCCCCCCTCATGGTGATCAGTCCTGAGTCACAAGGGAGTTCCAAATAGAGATGCCCCTCTAGTACCTCTGTACCCTACTACCACCATCCTATTTCCATTAGGCATGAAGTATGTACATGGGCTCTATCAATGTATGACCCAAGCCCGTGCTCAACTCGACCTGGGTAGGATAATGTCATACACCCCCCATTTACATATATACTGACCCATTCTCGAGTACACTGATGCACTGACCGGGGTCTTTGCAAGGTTAACCACCCAGTCTTGGCATCTCACGTCAACACATAAAATATCACCATAGCACCATCAATGTATGACCCGTCCCAAGGATCAACTCGTCCCGGTTAGGGTAATGCCATACACCCCTGTGGGTATTTTATGTATATCCAAACGCATTTAGATTACCATGGGTACCATCAATGTATGGCCCTACCCGGGTTAACTCATCCCGGTTAGGATAATGCCATATACTCCTCATGGTATCAATGCATTTAATAACTCAAGCCAATACAATGGCCAATTTCAACGTAATTACATACATCATTCATAAACACTACAAACAAGTGAACAGGGGTACAGTATTAGATGTTCGGATTGGCACCTAGCCATAACAACCGATGTAATAATCCGAACAAGGTCGGATAATGGCGCAAGGTTGTCTGGGTAAGGAAGCCCGGTAATTCACAAGGAAACGGGTACGAGCTCTGCCGAGTAACGAACCCGATAGCTCTTTTCTCACGACATACGAGTTGTACCGAGTAAGTAACCTAATGGCTCTCTTTCCAAGAACATACGAGTTTTGCCGAGTAACGAACCCGCTTAACTCGGCCAACCCATCTCGGTAGCCGACGTCACAAAGGTTTGACACATGCAACTCAACCAACTCTTTCCGGCATCGGACGTCACAAACAACAGTGTTTTAATACATATAACATACTCCACCCGACTTATGTAACCTGGTAGTCGTCTTCCTTACACCATTTACAGATATCGTCAATATATTTTACGCAGCATATTAAATAACAGATACATACTTTAACCCAACCATGATATCAAAAATCATTATTAACACAATAAACTCCCCTTACCTCAACAGGGATTCTTTTCTTTCGATCTAACATGTGTTTTGTTTGAACACTCGTCCTTACAGCGACCAAGAATGAAAAGTTTTAAGCTTCGTTTACGAATTCTTCTTAACGGAGAGGATTTTCTGTCACTGTTACGGTGGTTCCTCAAGAGTTTTTGTGGTACAGAAGGTGGAGGAAGAGAGTGATTTCTTGTGCAAAGAGTTTAGAGAGAGAAAAGAAGAGAAACATGCACAAAAGTGAGAGTGAATCGTGCTTCCGATTCATGCACTGCTATTTATAGACGAAGCACTGAGGCAAGTTACCAACAATTTGAATCAGCCAGCTATCTCAGCCACCATAGTTGTCCACTTACGTGACCGAACAGCCACCATAGCCACCACTATTTTTACCATGCATGTACGGATAGCTTATCAGCAACAAAATTTGACTTTCACCTTTTACGCACAAACACCCATGCAAGACACTTTAACAGATTTCAAGATTTATATTAAACAATTAATCAACACAAATATCTTTCTACTAATAAAATTTCAAGGTGTTATAGATCATGTGTGATAGAATTATGTTTTGTGAGTTTTTGGGCCTTTGTGGATGAATCACATTATTTCATTCATGTTCTTTCATGTGTGATTTCACTCTTGTGCTAGATTACTCTAGGTTTTGTCTTGTCTCTCTTGTCATTCCTTGTTGTACATGCATTGATCGAGATGATTTAGGCCTTCTTTCTTTTACCACTAGCTAAATAAACCTACTTTACATTAATATCCATTGTCACCCTTTTTGAACCTTTAACCTTTTCTTTCTTGTGTAGCTCATTACAAGCCGAAAAGTGGAAAACCATGTTATCCTAACTTTAGAGAGAAAATGGGCCTTGGAATTATTTTGGGACTGGGTTTCAAACAAGTGTGGGAGATTTGTATTTTGTTTTGATTTGAATGAAAACAAGTTTCAGACCAAACTCTCCAAGAACTTCTTTAGGATCTTGCCCAAGAAGAAATCTTTCAATGAAACATGAAGATTAGAATTTGTGGGGCAAGAGCTTTGTGACTCAAAGTATCTCTTGTTACTTCAGAAGGCTTTTGAAAATATTTGAAAATTTTGTAGTGTAATGATCTATTTATTTCAAAAAAACCCAACAACTTTTTATAGAAAACTGTTGTAACTGAATGTAATCGATTCAATCATCCTTGCAATTGATTATTTATCCTTGTGTAATCGATTATTTACATATTTAATCAATTAAAGTGTTCTTGAGCTTTCTGGAACATATACATGAACAAATTAATCAATTAATCCGCTATGTAATTGATTACAACAGGGATTCTTGTTTCAAAAATGTGCTCAGTAATCGATTACTGATAAATGGTAATTGATTTACCCAGGGATACTTATTATGTATTTACACTATGTAATTGATTACTTAATAGTTGTAATCAATTAATTCGTTATTCATGGCTCAAGTAAATAGATTACAATATTCTGGTAATCGATTAAGGCAGTGTGAAAATAGTTTTTCCAAAACTTAAGCCATGAGTACTTGGCTTTTATGCAATCATGAAAACTTAAAGCTTTTTCACAAGACATGTGCTTTTATGAAAACCATGAATGCAAGCCAATCAATGATGTTTATGCAATGCAATGAATCATAGGATGAAACTCTTATACATCTAAGCATTTACATATGCCTTCAATTAAATGGCATGTAAAAGCTAAAACTTATCCAAGACTAAGAGCCTCAACACCTTGATCTTCTTCAAGCTCCCCCTGTAACTAATAGGGTCTAGTAGGTGGAAGTCTAAAATATAATTCTAAGAACTGTTCGGGACTTCTAGCATGTTACAATGAATGTCTAGCCTCCTATTTATAGATTTGTAGCTAGTTTAATTAAGGAGATAATCAAAAGAAATCACCAACAAATAATATCTCTAACTAATTCAAGTAATTATCTTATTCTTCAGGTGATTTATCCTTGAAAATATCTTGCTCTTGATTTACCTAGCTTTTATCTTCAATTTTCTCAATTTCTCCTACCAGAACTTTTCTGCTGATTTTGGGCCACTAGATCTCTGGCAAAAATGGCCTATTTTTGTTTGAAAAACTATAAAAAATTCATTAAAATAAACTAAAACATAAAATTCTACCTAAGACAAGGTAAAAAATGAATTTAAAGGTAATTTGATTCAAAACAAAATCTAAAGTTAACTAAAATGCCAAATAAACGTCACAAAATGCATATGAAAATCCAGTAAATTTGACATTTATTAACAACCTCATAGAAATTCTATCTAGTAGGAACTTAATAGGGGTGGTGGGTCAGATGTGAATACATAGGAGATAACTTGGCCACTGATCAGTTAACCCACACTACATCATGATCATCTCAACATTAAGTATGTCATCCTTAGTTAGAGGAAGGGCTTGATGGCCATAGCCTAAAGGGACGAACTTGGACATTGGAGTGAATAGTTGGATGTGCTTTGGATGAAGAAAAAGCAACAAGAAATTATGTAAATATTCTTGCACTGAGTTGCAATGGGTGAAGGCTTGGATACTTTAGGGTGAAGTTGCTTCCATGTTGGTGGAGGAAGAACTTCAATCCCTATTGGTGGATCTAGTTTAGTAGAGGATGATGCGGCTTGATGGTCTTTGTGGATGGATGAGGGCATGTGACTACTTCAACATCCAAAGGAAAATTGCGTCCAATCTATTGTAGGTTGGAATTCCACGTCTAGTTTTTGTTGAATGTTGTAAGCATTCTCAAAAAGAAAGGCCACTGGAAAATGTAGCCTTGCAATATCTTTAGCAATGAGGTTGGGGTCGATGGCAGGAGGACTTTGATGTTGGAAGTGATCAAGTGGATGAGAGATGGAGGTGCTTCGTGTTGTACTTATCGCCTATAGCATCAGTGGACTCAGTTCTCTTCTTTTTCTTGAGACGGATGGTTTAAGTGCGACGAAGATTGCATTCAAACTAATGAACTATTGAAGCTTGTTTGCAAACTGATGGTATCTTTATTGGTGGAGGGTTGTTGGTGGTATTAGTAGCAATGGAGGATTGCTCACCCTCTAGATTCTTGGGTCTTTGGGCTCCTCTTTTCTTGCTTGCTAGTACAGGGTTGAGTAGAAGGAGAAGGAACTTGATGTGTTGGTTTCACCTTATTCCCTTAAGGCATAAAGGTCTCATCTGAATGTGGTGCAACTTTGCACTTCCTGAAGACCAAATGACTATCATATTCATCCTTAGTCTCACTGAGTGCCCTTAAGTGTTCAGCAGTGGATGAAGGCTTTTGCTTCTTTAATGTAGGCCTTTTAGACACATGAGCTATGGCACCTGTTGCCTTGAGAGCAACAAGAGTGGGAGGCAAACGTTATTGAGCTGGTGCAACCTAGGACAAAGGTGTGCCCATCCTCCTTGTTGTTTTCTACTCAACTTGAATAAGGGCTTTGTCTACGTCCACTTCTTCTTCTTTTGCAGCCTTCTCCCAAACTGTGTCCAGCTGGTCATCTCTCCCAGTGTTGAGTCCAAACTTCTGATGAAGTTTAGATAGTATGCAATCATCCATATGGGAAGTTTCTTGGAACAAGCCATCATCAATCAGCCTCATTTTTTAGATGTTCTCTTGGCTGAAAGCTTTCTAATTTGATAGAAATACCCCGTCCAGGTAGATTTTATCTTGTGTACATGCACAGGTGTCTCATACATGAACTTCCTTATTACTCCATGGGCTTCAAATACCTTAGTGAGGACAACACTATAGTAGATGTCTTTCCCAATGCTTTTTTCCTTCATCACTTCAGTTGCAAAGCAGTTGAAGAGAATCTTGGGCAAGTCAAAGACAGTACCCTCCATGACATGGCACAGTATAACCATGTAGGCATTGGACAGGAAATCCTTTGAGCTCTATTTGTGAATGATTTCCTTGTTGATGATCTGCTAAAAGATTTTAGCCTTGCTCAGCAGTGTTCCATAGCGCCTTGGTGTCTTAACACAGTTGGGTCACCACAAGGAGTGTCGAAGGTGGTCTTCCAGTTCATCTCCTTATCTATTCTTGAACTTGGTTCCTCGATGTTCACAGCTAATGGGAAGGATGTTTGGTGGCTGTTTTGGGGGAGAAGAAGCTATTTTTTTGGAGCTTGGACACTGCTGGACATGTTTAACACTGACTTCACTCGCCCAGGCGAGAAAAAATGCCTACAAAATTCGCCTGGGCGAGTTGACCCAATTTTAAAATATCTGTTTCAGTGAAAAATTATTATCTCACTCTACAGATGTTATTTCACTAATCCCAACGGTCAAACGTTTAATATGTGGGATAGTAATCGAAATTTAAAATTTTAAGGAAATCCAACGGTTAACCAATCCATAATGAAGATTTTACTAAAACAGGTTTTCAGGTCAAACTCAGAATCACGCAATTCAACGCAGCTCAAACAAACTCCACATAACTTGTCCTCTACACCAAGCAATTGCACATGGATAATTCATGTAACATTTCAACTAATCCTAATTAATAAAATAATCAAATTATACAAGGAATACATCACACATATATTTTAAGTTATCGAAATTTCAGGGTGTTATAACTCTCCCACCCTTTTAGAAATTTCGTCCCCGAAATTTATCTAATTCGAACCAGGCTGGATAGGCTTCTCACATCTGATTCTCTAGTTCTCATGTAGCATTCTCTCCTGATTTACCTTGCCAGACCACTTTGACTAATAGAATCTCTTTCCCTCTTAAGTGCTTTGTTCGTCAATCATCGATTCTCAAAGGCAATGTTTCATATATCAAGTTTTCTTTACTTGAACATCATCTAACTCAGTCACATGAGAATGATCATGGACATACTTAAAGTTGGGACACATGTAATACATTATGAAGATTAGAAAGGGACGGAGGTAATGCAATTTGATATGCTACAGGGCCGACTCTTTTGAGAACTTGGAAAGGACCAATAAAATGAGGTGTGAGTTTTCGAGATTTCAATGCTTTGCCAATCCCAGTCCATGGAGTAACTCTCAAGAATACATGATCACCAACCTCAAATTCTAGGTCCTTCCTCCTCTTGTCATTATAACTCTTCTGCCTACTCTGAGCAGTTCTCATTCGCTCTTAGATCAACTTGACCTTTTCAGTGGTTTGTTGTACCACTTCAGGTCCTAAAATGAGGTTCTCACCAGGTTCTAGCCAACACAAGGATGTCCTACACCTCCTACCAATAGAGCTTCATAGGGAGCCATGGCAATGGTAGAATGAAAACTATTATTATAGGTGAACTCTATCAATGGAGGCTGAACATAGCTTAAGTTTGGTTCCCAAAGCTTTGTTTAGACTCTTCCAAAATCTAGAGGTGAATCTAGGGTCTCTGTCAGATACTATGCTAGACGGTACACCATGTAATCTAGCAATCTCACTAATATACAGGGAGGTCAACTTATCTAAGGAAACCCTGATATTGATGGGGATAAAGTGAGTAGATTTGGTCAATCTATCAACAATAACCCAGATAGAATCTAAACCTCTCGAGGTTCTAGGTAGTCCTACAACAAAATCCATGGAAATACTGTCCCACTTCCATTGGGGTATCTCTAAGGGTTGCAACTTACTTGACGGTCTCTAATGTTCTACCTTAGCCTTCTGACAAACTAAACATACATATATAAACTCATTAACCTCTTTCTTCATGTTTGGCCTCCAAAACATTGTCTTGAGATCTTGATACATCTTGGTAGCACCAGGGTGAATACTCAAACTACTCGTATATCCTTCCTTCAAAATCATCCTCCTAAGCTCAGGTACATTGGGAACACAGATTCTATCTTGAAACCTCAAGACTCCATCTGATCCCACATGGAAACTACTACCTTTCCTTGCCAATATGGCTTCTAATTGAGTCTTCAGTAAAGGATTTGACTTCTGCCCCTCTCTGAACTCTCTTAGCAAACTGCTAGTAATCCTCAAAGCTCTTAGTCTCACACTGTTAGAGTTAACCTTACACGCAATGCTAATGTCCCTAAACTATTATAGGAGATTCAACTCTCTAACCATAAAAGCATATACATTCAAGAATTTCCTACTCAAAGCATCAGCCACTACATTGGCTTCGTCGGGATGATAACTAAGCTCAAAATCATAGTCCTAAAGAAACTCTAACCATCTCCTCTGATGCATGTTCAACTCTTTCTGACTAAACAGATACTTAAGGCTTTTATGGGTTAGGAATCTACCTTTAAAATTTGAAGGCAATCCAATGGTTAACCAATCCAGAATGATGATTTTACTAAAACAGGTTTTCGGGTCAAACTTAGAATCATGCAATTCAACACAGCTCAAACAAACTCCACATAACTTATCCTCTACACCAAGAAATTGCACATGGATAATTCACATAAAATTTCAACTAATCCTAATTAATAAAATAATCAAATTATACAAGGAATACATCACACATATATTTTAAGTT
>QARZ01040568.1:15723-27321 GCA_013407115.1 Glycine latifolia
ATCAAAATTTCAGGGTGTTACAACCACAAAACTATCAAAATATTGGTGAAATATTTTATTCATGTAATCCATAAACCCACTAGGGGCACTAGTCACACCGAATGGCATGACTAGATGCTCGTAGTGACCATAACGGGTCATAAAGGCAGTCTTCAGGATATCCTCAGACTTCACTTGGATCTGATGGTAACTTGACCTAAGGTCTATCTTGCTAAACACACAAGCTTCTACCAGTTGGTCCATAAGATCATCTATTCTAAGCAAATGATACTTGTTCTTGATTGTCACCTTATTCAACTAGCGGTAGTCTACACACAACCTCATGTTCCATCTTTATTCTTTACTAACAACACTGGTGCTCCCCATGGAGACATGTTAGGTCTCACAAACTTCTTATTCAATAACTCTTTTAACTGTTTCTTAAGCTCAGCTAACTCTATAGGATACATCTTATAAGAGGCTATGGATATGGGTTCGACACCAGGTACCAAATCTATAGAAAACTCTATCTTTCTCTCTCATACAATAAACAAGATATATCCTCAGGAAACACTTCAAGAAACTCTCTAACAACGGGGAGATCACCCATAGAAACCTTGGTCTCTACTTCCAAGTTAGACAGGATCATGTACACTTGGGCATCCTCTTTCAAAGATGTCATAACTTTGTTGTCAGAGATAAACATCATGTGCCTACTCACCATAGAATCACCAAACACCACAGTTTTATCAAAACAGTTTAATAAGACATGGTTGGAAGATAGCCAGTCCATACCTAGAATAACATCAATTTGGCTTAGAGGTAAACAAATCATATCAATCAAGAATTTTCTACCATAAATCTCTACAGGAAAATTAAAACACACAGCATAATTCAAAACAGAACCACTAGTTAGGGTCGGTACCATAAGTTCATCATTCGAAGAAGACACAAAAAGCTTAAGTTTCTCCACACACAAGCAAGATATAAATGAATGGGTTGCACCAGAATCAAATAGCACAAGTAAGGAAATCCCACTTATGAAAAATTTACCTTGGATTAGATCTTTGGATTTCGAAGCTTCAGTGCCATTAAGAGTAAAGAATCTTCCTATGGCCTTCAGACGTCCATTTTGGTCATTCAGACTCCTAACATTCTGCTCCTTCTTGAGATATGGGTTGTCTCTCTGAATATGGATCTTCTGTCTAAAGTTGAAAAGGGCGATGTCTTTGTCCGCACAATTTGATGAAATGTGGCTTGGCTTACCACACTTGTAACAAATTATCTGAGTTAAGAAAGTTGTCGGTTTGCTACCACTATCACCAGGGAACCCCATAGCAATCACCCTTTGGTTGTTGAGGCGATTACCATATTGCTTCCCGATCCTGCACATGTTCACCACCAGTGGGAACTGACAATAACACCTTGATAATTCATAGCTTGCTTCACCTCAGGTCTCTAGCCATTCAAAAACTTCACACACTTCGTGCTTTCACCATCTCTCCCCTAGTAATGAGGGAAGTACCTCACCAACTGTTCGAACTTGGCTGAGTATTCAACTACAATCATGTTCCTTTGCTTGAGCTCTAAGAATTCCATTTCCTTCTTATTCCTAACATCCTCAGGAAGTATTTCTCCAATAATACCCTCTTGAAGGTCTCCTAGGTCACAGCTTGACCTTCAGCTCCAAGCATTGGCTAGTGTTCTCCCACCAGTACTCAGCTTCTTCTACCAGCATATAGTGCCAACAACAACCTTTTGCTCCTTTAGATATGCCATCACTTGGATGATTTTCTCAATCTCCTATATCCAGTTCTAAACACCATCAGGGTTGTATACTCCATTGAAAGGAGGAGGTTGTTTCGTTGGAAGTGATCCAACCCTTGATACTCAGTAGCTCTATTATCTTCTCCTTTATTTTGATTCCCCAAAGCCTGGGAAAAGGCTTGGATGGCATCAGCCATCACACAATCATTCCTATCAGCCATCACTCCATGTGCATACCAAGAAGTGAGAACATGGAAGGAATATGTAACAACCCACCTTGTTGCTACGGTATCACTAACTCTAATCGTGCAAATTTCAAATTTTAATGAAATTCCATTAATTTGATTATGAAAATGACAGTAATTTTTTCATGGCAATTCCCTTATCAAACAACGTACAAATACATAAATAAATACATATGTATGTATATTTTGAACCATTACATATCATTCACATATTATAATACAATTTAGCTTTTAATAAATATATAAGCTTGGGGTTTACATGCCCAATTAAAGAGAATCAAGGAATCAACTAAGATAGAGTTAATAACAAAATACAACTCTCTCCCAAAAATGAATTCCAACGTTATCACGTCGGCTTGGCGGCTCCAACAAAAATGATCTCCCTCTAAGGTCACTTACTGCTGCTCATCTGCTCCCACGAACAAAGGTTTGCGGTCATCACAGGTGCCAACCACACGGTACAAAAATTGCAAGGGTGAGTTTATTATACAAAGTCAACAAGCACCAGATAACCATAATTAGAGAGAAAACAACAATAACAACCATAATCATTCTCAATAATCAATCAGTTCAACACACACTCAACAAACTAATCATCCACTTTTTCCACAATTCAAATCAATTATGCTTAGAATGATGGATGCACCTAACTCCACTATTACCATGCAATGTGGTACCATTCTCTTGGAAATAGCCTTTCTCAGGAAAGGGTCACCTTGTCGTGCACTGGTCATTCCCCTACGGTGATAAGCCAGAGGCGGAAGGGAATTCCAAACTGAGTGGCCCCTTAGTACCTACGGTTTTAGCCCATAAAAAAACCAGAGGTACACTCTGCCTTTATTCTATTTCCATCCATGCAATTATGAAGTAGGAAACATGGGCACCAACAATGCACTGGCCATGGATAGGGACCAACCCTTCCTCGCAAGGATATCCAATCATGCATTCCCCTATGTATATACACAACATACAAATATGTGCTCATCCATGCACTAACCATGGATAGGTACCAACCTTTCCTCGCAAGGATATCCAACAGGTCACTACACCTCACATGTACATACACAACATACAACCATGGGCTCATCAACATTATCACTCATCCATTTGTATCCACAGCATACAATGACACTGTCACATCAACATTATCACTCATCAATGTCATTATCAACATAAACATCATGTCATCTCAATGTCATCGACAACATAAACATCATTTTATCTCATTTCAACATCATCATAAACATCAACATTATCTCATTTCAACATCATCAACCACATCAACATTATCTCATTTCAACATCATGACCATAATCATCAATATCATCTCATATTAATATAATCATGAACATAATTTCATTTCAATATCATCATGAGCATCATAAACAATCGCATTTCACATCTATATACCATATGCCTGAGATTCACATTCCCCGGGTCTTCAGACAACACAAACTTCATCCATTCATAATCTATTTTACCATGAGACTGGTATTTTAGGAAAATTATAAATTAAAGAGGAGGACTACAATATATAAAATACACTCTTATGCCCATTTAAAAATTTAATAAAAAATTAAATAGAAGAACATATTTTAAAATTTTGGACAGAGTCTCCTCTGTAATTATGACTTTTTCCACAAATCCAATCATTACAACAACAACATTCATAGTTTTATCCATCAATAATAAATTCATCGCATCTCATTAGTTAAAAATACAGTTGGTCCTGAAAACGAGCACACCACAGGAACAAACACACATCAATAATAAATATATCGCATCCCATTAGTTTAAAACATAGTTATTTTCTTGAAAACCAACACACAACAGGGATAGGCATACATCTCCATAATTTGGTTCCCTGACTCCCAACTATGCTATCCAAAAATTGCAACCATGTAATAAACCCCCTTACCTAGCTATAAAATCTCGTTAGCTCCTCATGGTGTTGTTTTGAGATCCCTCAAGTTCGCGTGCTTTGGTCCAAACGCCGAGTTCTATATACCAAATTGAAGACAATTTAGTATAGATTTCAACGGCAAGGCCAATATTAACATTTGGGGTCAAACACCCACTCAAATTTAAAAAGGGCTAAAATGGTGTTTTGGGAGTCCACATCAAAAAGACATAATTTTGAAATTCTGATCACACCAATGTGACCGAGGCTCAAAGAAAGTCACAAAAATGACATCAATTTTATAAAAAGGAAACTTTTACAACGTCTCATTTTCAAAGGGTTTTCAAAGGATGTGTAAAAACTCCCAATAACAATACCCAAAACACAAGAGACACTAATAGAGGCTTAGACTAACTAGGAGAAGACAAGGAAACCATGGTTACCTCAAAGAAACCAAGAAAGAAGGATTGGAGGCTCCATTCTCCACTGAATCCTCGAGTTGAGTTTCAATGATTCCACTCCGATTAAAGTGATCCTCTCCGTGCGGTGGTCCAATGGCAAGCAGCGGTGGCTCGTTGCGGTCACTGGTGGTCGTGGGTGGTGAAAAAGGAGGTTCTAGGGTTTGGGTAAGAGTTTAGAGAGAGAAAGACGTGAAAAATGCTTTTTCTGTGCTGCTAGATGTATTTATAATCTGCATGTCTCACTCAGTGTACCCTATCTGAAAATATAATGAACACTTATGCAAGTAAACCAGGAGGGGGGTGAATTGGTTTTTCCTCCAATTTTAAAATTTTCTTTCAAACTATGTAACAGCGGAAGAGTTTAAACGGATCGTATCTTATAAAAAACCAATTTAGTAAACAACTACCTTCTCCAATCAATTAACTCTTGTGCTGTATCAAAGTTTAAATGATGAGCAAATTGAATACTACAAGAATTCAATAAAACATAAACAAAAACTTAAATGCACAAAAGATTTATACTGGTTCACCTCTCAACCCCGGAGGCTACATCCAGTTTTCCTTCCAACCCAATCTAGGTTAGAGTTCCACTATAACAAATCTTTATTCTTCACAAGCTTACAACAAGGTCTCTTTTACCTACCCTAGGCAAAAATCAAAATCTACTTCCTAGATTTTTCAAAAGACCAAGAACCAGAGATCCCTTCTCTATTCTTCCCCTAGAAAACCCTTTCTAGACAAGCTTTAAAGAACCCCAAATGTTATATGGAAAATCAACAAAGTTTATACAACAATTAATAACAAAACACAAGCTTAAGGTTCAAGAAAGGTATCACCTCATTTTCCTCTGCAACTAAAATGATATAAACAAATTAATTAACCTGAGATGATGACTATCATGCTTTCTTGACACTTCTTTTATCACTAGCTTTATTAGATGTTCACTCACAATGAGTATTTTGACTCAACACACATGTGGATCCTAACACATTTGAATATCTCTCTTATTTCTGACTTTCAACCCTTGAGAACTCTCAGAGAATGTAAAACACAAGGTATGTACGAGTTACTCTCTGTCTAATGCATTTTTTCTCTAAGACACAGTTTTCCTATTTATAAAAAACTGATTTAACTACCTGTAATCGATTAATTCGTTACAGTAATTGATTATTTTAACGGCTGTAATCAATTATTTCGTCCATATAATCGATTAATTTGTTCATCATAAATCTGGAAATCTTGAACGAACATAATAATCGATTATATTACCATTTAATCGATTAAGCCAGTAAAGCATAGTTTCTCAATACACATAAGTAATCAATTATATACCAATTTAATCGATTATGCCAGAACATCACTAAGACTTGACAATGCATGTTTAATCGATTACAATCATCTAGTAATCGATTAAACCAGGTGATCATGTTGTGCAGTCATTATGCAAATGCTTATGTCATCGATTATTTACCAAAATAATCGATTATTCCAGTAGGTTCCTAAATCTGTGTAAAGCTTATTTAATCGATTACGAACTAGTGGTAATCGATTAAACCAGTAAAAAAATGTTTTATGCAACTTTCTAAAAGCCTTTATGAAATCATATGAGTTTGCTATTTACTACATCATTAATTCTTTTTATATGAATGTGTGAATGCATGATTAACCAACAACTAATGAGGATTTGAGAGTTTTATCTTTCATGAACCAAGCTTGAATCAAAATTACAAATGCCATCATAATGAGTGGGCAAGTAAAATCAAAACACCACAGCTTCCATCATCTTTGAATCTAACACTATCTCTCTCAGCACAATTTCCTCTCTGTCTGAGAATTGCGCTCAGTGCGATTGTCTTGCTCAACACAACTGTAGGTCTCGCTCAGTGTGTCGGTCGCGCTTAGCGCGACATCAAAAATTGTGATTTTTGAAGATCCTGACAGTCAAAATATGCAGAGATGGGTTGTGAACCCACTGTTAACTTTGAAGTGATCCAACGGTTAACGAGTCTGGGATTATAGTTTTACTAAAACAGGTTTTGGGTCGAACTATCAATCACAGATATTAAACATTGATCAAACAAACTTCACATTCACAACAAGCAATTGCACAAGGGTAATTTATACAACAATTCAACTAATCTAAATTGATCAAATAATCGAATGACACAATAAATACATCAACCATATATTTTCAGTTATCGAAATTTTAGGGCGGTACAAAATACACATAAGAAAAGGAATAAGAAAATTTTATACCTATACTAAGTCCCTACTTAAGTTACTCTTGAGAGTCGATGCATTGAGAAATCATTCCTTTACAAGGGCTAGATAGTGTCCCATTGCCCTTCACGAATTATCAAGATGGTCAATTTGATAGCTCATGACAAGGCATTTATCAGGTGGATGCTAAACCTAGATTGATCAGGTGGATGCTTTTTCTTCAGGAGTTTGATATTGAGATTAAGGACAAGAGTGGTGCGGAAAACTTGGTTGCTGATCATTTGAGCTGGATTGAGGGACTTGTTGAATCCTTTCCTATTAGGGATAATTTCCCTGATGAGCATTTGTGCACTTGCATTTATCACATATTACACCTTGGTTTGCTGGTACTGTGAATTTCATTGTTGCATCTATTATTCTGCCTCATGCATCTAGGTCTCAAATAGATAAACTTAAGAGTGATGCTAAATATTATGTGTGGGATGTTGCTTATTTGTGGAGGTTGAGTAGTGATCAAGTGATACGCAGGTGTGTGCCAGATCATGAGATTCAGTCTATTCTTCAGTTTTGTCATGGCACACCTACCAGCGGTCATTTTGGTCCTCAATGAACCGCTAGGAGAGTATTGGACTGTGGGTTCTAGTGGCCCACCATGTTTAGAGATGCTTATCACGTTACCACCACTTGTGAATAGTGTGAGAGAGCAGGAGGGACCATTACACATAGGCATGAGATGCCTCAATAGCCCATTATTTTTTGTGGGGTTTTTGATGTGTGGGGTATTGATTTTATGGGTCTATTTCCTGTTTCTCATGGTTTTTCATATATTCTGCTTGCTGTTGATTATGTTTCTAGATGGGTTGAAGCTAAGGCCACAAGAACTAATGATTCTAAAGTTGTTGTGGATTTTGTGAGATCCAACATTTTTTGCAGGTTTGGTGTACCTAGATCCATTATCAGTGACCAGGGGAGCCATTTTGTAACACCCCAAATTTTATAATGATCTAAGCATTTGTTCAAAATTTTTTATATATATTATTAATCAGTAGAATTTTCTGATCTTAAGGAAATACAATTTTAGGAGAAATTTGATTTTTTCCCGGACAGCGTCGGTACACGCTATATAAGTTAGAAATTTCAAACTGAAGCAGAATAAGGTGAGACAGGACTCATATAATAGGAAATAATTTGTAGAGTTAGAAAATATACAATTGTGACAGAAAAACCTTAGAATAGAATTTCTATGAATTTTATACAGTAATAACTTTGAAATTTTATTCGGGAGAATTCAGGCAGCAGAAAAATATGAAAAAATGATAAGTAGAATCTGTGGAATTTTCTCTTAATTGTAGGATGTACAGACTTATTCAATAAAATGGTTTAGTAACTTTGATGGTCAGAAGTACAACGGACCAATCAGAATTAAGATAAAAGTAGTTTTGTATGTAAGGCCTGTGTAGCACTCTGTATAGACTGTTTGTGAGTTATTTGTACTGTAACTGAAGTCAGTTTCTAAAAATCTCTAGAGTTCTATTATTCAATATTATCTTTTAGGTAGAAGAGTTCGAATTGAACTTTACTTCTTTATAGTAAATGCCATGTGTGAAGTTATCTTGAAATTGGATTCTTCTTCTTCATAAAAGGTGACATATGTACACAAGGAGAACCACACAGTTTTCTCCTCTTTAAAGGGAATAACAACATGGTATAGAAGGAGGAAGGGAAGATAAAAATATTACCCTTGGCTATGGTATTCACGTGAAGTAGAGAAAAAAGGGGAATAAGGTGGTTTGTCATATTTAAAAATTGATAAGTTATGATAAGTAGAAAACATCTTAAGATTCATGAATTAAAGTGATAAGGTGCCATCATGAAAGCTTAAGAAATGTCTATCCACTTGTAAGCCACCATAAATGAAGGGACAAGAAGCCATCATACCTTGAAAGATAATTACACAAGGTGGCATGAAAGGAAGAAAAATCTTCTCCTCTTCCCTTGATAATCACGTGAAAGAGGAAGTAGGAAGGGAGGATATTTCATGACTTACATACATGATATAAGGACAAGTTGAAGACACTTGGAAGAAAGACATCATGACTTAGGAGATTTTTGTATAAAGTGGAAAGATATTTAGAAGAGTAATTATGAGTTTAGTTAAGATGTAATGGAATGAGAAGAAACTAAGTTATAATGGAACTAGATGAGGGTAACTAGCTAGAAAGGGCAATGATGTCTTTAAATATTTTATTATTTTCCAAACCCTATATAAAGGGAGGAGGGCCTTAAATGGAAGTCACTTTCAAGACTCCATTTCTACAACAGCTCACTTGAATCTATCCCTCTCATCTCTTTCATTTCACTTTCATCCTTTCCTTTTCAAGACATAAGTTAAGTAAGAAGAGGCCCCACTTCCCTTGGAAATCACGTGTAGAAGGCTAACACTTTTAGGAAAGTTTGTCTAGCTTTATAAGGAGTTATCAGGTATGTATAGGGAAGTTTTATGATAAAGATAGTTTAAGTGTTACTAGTGTTTGAAGTTCTATGAAGTATGAGTTGTATATGAGTAATTGTTGGATTTAAGTTATAGTTATATGATTGAATGCCTAAATAAAGTTTTATATTTGCTGAGTGTTCTATGAAATCTCTGTACATGAATGATATGTTGAGTTTCCATACATGATTCATGTTGAATTTTTAATTAAATTATCCGAGACAGTGATTGAAGACTGATGTTGAAAATAAATATAAGTTGATAAAACAAATGAGATATGCATAAGCGATTCAGTCTCATGTGTCTCATAAGAGTTGCCTCAGAGTGGAAGTGTGCCTCAGAGAGGAGGTGTGTCAGATAGCTGCAGGAACTGAGTCTGTGCATTCAAACAAAAGGATCTGAGCTGGTGGGTGAATCTAGCGGTGAGGACTCACGCCACCCATGATGATCACATGAAGTGTGGGTGAGAACCTGTGCAACACCGGGAGACCTTGACTGATCGGAGAAGTTCTGTGCCACTGGGATGGGGCTATCCTGACAATTGGTACCAAATATTGAAGAGTTTGAGAGAATCATGCATCATATAAAATTAAAACTAAAACTTGTGGACTTGTTATGATTAACTGCACATTGAATATAATCTGCTGCTTAAATTATGTTTATCATAAACTTACCCTATGTTTTGTGTCTGTGGTTGACACCTACTATGACCTCGATTTTATTCGGGCGAGCAGATGAACAACAAAGAGAGAGACTGCCTAGCTGTCTACAAGAAGAAGATTTTGTTTAAAGATGTGTTGTTTGAAGATGTATTCTTTTGTTACAGAATGTTCTAGTTATTTGTATTATGTAATAAAATCAGTGCCAGTTTGTACTCTTATTATATGTTACTTCAGGTTTATAAATATTACTCAGTGATGAAATTTTCTTGGAGTATCAGTTATTGGCAAAATTTTGTTATATTCAACTAGGTGCTCTTAAGTAAGTTGAAAAGAATTTTCATTAAAAATCAATAATTACAAGACTGTAAGTTGAGGTGTTACAATAGTGGTATCAGAGCAAGGTTGAACCTTTTCGGCCAGTGAGTTGTGAGTCTGCTATGTTTCTCTGTGCATTATGCGTTTGCTTGTTGAATGTTTGATGTTTGAGTATTTGATTGTTTTGTAGTTGATTGAGTTGTTTGTTTTTGAGATTGGCTTACATTGTTGTGATGCATATGTTGTGGAGATTTATTGGTGTGGTTGTGTCATGTTTGTATTCCTGATGTCTGTTATACCATGAGTTCCAGTGCCTTGTCACAAGTTATCAGACTGGCCATCTGTATAATTCGGTGAAGTGTAATGGGACACTATGGGAAGCAGTCAGGAATACAAAGAGTGAAGAATAAGTGTTAATGTCTCAAGAGAGACATATTGTAGAGGAATGATTTCTCAAGGCATCAACTCTTAATGGTAATTAAGTGTCGACGTTAGTAGGTGTAGAATTGTTTTGTTCTTTTGTTGTGTGTATTCCTTCCAAGTTCTCACTTCTTGGTGTGGGTAAGAAGTGATGGCTGGTAGGAATGACTGTGCAATAGCTGATGTTCTCCAAGCTTTGAGGCTGAAGGTCAAGCTATGACCTGGAAAACCTTCAATTAATGGAGTTTATGAAGAAGTATTTTCCTGAAGCTATTAGAAACAAGAAGGAGATGGAATTCTTAGAGTTTAAGCAAGGGAGTATCATTGTGGCTGAGTATGCAACTAAGTTCGAAGAGTTGGTGAAGTACTTTCTCATTACCAAGGAAGATATGGAATTCTGTTACTTGTGATATTCGGTTTCGGTGCAACCCATTCGTTTGTATCTTGCTTGTGTGGGAGAAACTTAAACTTTTTGTGTCTTCTTTGAGTGATGATCTTGTGGTAGAAACCCTAACTAGTGGTTCTATTTTGACTTCTGATGTGTGTTTGAATTGTCTTGTAGAAAATTCTGGTAGAAAATTCTATGTTGATTTGATTTGTTTGCCTCTCAGCCAAATTGATGTTATTCTGGGTATGGACTGGTTATCTTTCAACTATGTTTCGCTAAACTGTTTTGATAAAACTGTGATATTTAGTGATTATGAAGTGAGTAAGAATGGGATGTTTATCTCTACGAACCAAATGGTGTCATCTTTGAAAGAAAATGCTCAAGTGTACATGATCTTGTCTAACATGGAAGTAGAGACCAAGGTTTTTCTAGGTGATCTTCCTGTGGTTAGAAAGTTTCCAGGAGTGTTTCCTGAGGATATATCCGACCTACCGCCTGAGAGAGAGATAGAGTTTTCTATAGATTTGGTTCCTAGTGCTGGACCCATATCTGTAGCTCCTTATAGGATGTCTCCTATAGAGTTAGTTGAGCTTATGAAACAACTAGGAGAGTTGTTGGAAAAGCAGTTTGTGAAACCTAGTGTGTCTCCATGAGGAACACCAGTGTTGTTAGTAAAGAAGAAAGATGGGACCATATCGTCAGCTGAATAAGGTGACGATTAAGAATAAATATCCTTTGCCTAGGATAGAT
>QARZ01040568.1:49015-72945 GCA_013407115.1 Glycine latifolia
TCATTGCATTGATGGTGCCCATGTTCATACTTCATATTTCATGGATGGAAATAGAATGGTGGCAGTAAGTACGGGGGTACTAGGGGGCATCACTCTGTTTGGAACTCTCTTATGACTCAGGGCTGATCACCATGGGGGGAGCGAATAGTGCACGACAGGGTGACCTCGACGAGCTACTGCATCATTTTCCTGAGAGAGGCTATTTCCATGAGGATGGTACCACATTGCATGCTGAGTGATGAGTCAGATGCATACATCATTTTGAACATGATTGTTTGAGTTGTGGAATGCATTGGATGATTGTTTTTGTTGAATGTGTAATGGATTGATGGGTTTGTTGAGTGTGTATTGGACTGATGGACTTTTGGTAATGATAGTGGTTGTTAATGTTGTTTCCTTTCCAATTATTGTTATCTGATGATTGTTGGTTTTATATAATAAACTCACCATTGCATTTGTTGTACCGTGTGGTTGGTACCTGTGATGATCGTGAACCCTCGTTCATGTGAGCAGATGAGCAACAGTAGGTGATCTTGGAGGGAGATCTTCTTTTTGTTGGAGCCGACGTGATGACGTTGAAATTTCTTTTGGAAAGAGTTGTATTTTGTCAATCAACTCTTTCATAGTTAGTCCCTTGATTCTTTTTGTAAACATGTATATTTTGATGTGTAAATATATGTAAAACTAAATTCAGTTCTAAACATATGCATGATGAGTACTGATTTAGTATATGTATACATATGTATTCAATTATTGTAATTGTATCGTGTGTACGATGATTGTATTATTGCGAAAAACTTACTACCATTTTCATAATCAAATTAAGGGGATTTTCATTAAAATCTGAATGTGCACGATTAAGAGTTAGTGATATCGTAGCGACGAGGCAGGTCGTTACAACCTATGGAACCCATCAACATATCCTCTAGTAACCATAACATGCATCCTCTTTTCATACCAGATTATGGAGGTAACATGAATCTAAATAATGAATCTAAAGTTGAGGAGAATGTTGGTGATAATTTCTGAACCGAGCAAATGGTACCTGGGTGTATGGAATCTAAATAGGGATCATTGATAAGTGCTCTATTTTAGAACAATTCAAACTTACAAAATGGCACTTATCTTTTGATCTTAGTAAATTTGCTTATAAACTTACCCTAAACCTAGTCAATTTGAATGTAGTACTTCTGTAAATATTGTTTTTCATATTTTGAAGAGATTAGCCCAATCATGTGTTGTATTTTGATAGATTCCGATGACATCCGAAGCTTCCGAAGCATCAAAGCAAGCAAAAAGGGCATATGGATCAAAACTGGGGGTGTCAGAAGCAACAAGGCCCAGGCCCAAAACCTTTCTTCATTACTAAGCATTTAACTCGCCCAGGCGAGCCTCCACAGGCCAAAATGCTCGCCCAGGCGAGCTGCAAGTTCCAAGGAGATAAACATTAGCTCGCCCAGGCGAGCAAACACAGGCAAAAACACTCGCCTGGGCGAGTGAAGCTAGCAGGAGGGAGATTTCTATAAATAGCCAATGAATTTTTGAAGCCAAGCATTGCATTCTTCATTCTTTTGCTTCCTAAAGCTTGTTCTTTAGTTTAGGAACTTAAATAATAGTATTAGGTAGGTTAGGAAAGTGAGAGAAGTGAGATTTAGTGTGGAGACTCTGCCAGAAAGAAGCGGTGACGGGGCCCTTCATCAATTCTTCCCTTGAGGAGGTTCTCTCCACAATGAGTAGCTAGCTTCTCTGAGGATTGGATGTAATCTTCTATCCCTATGTATCTCTTTTAATATTTATCTATGCATTAATCTTTTCTATTCCTTGTTGGTAATTTCATTATGTGCTTAATGTTTGATTCTACTTGATCACTAGTTTCATGAATTAAAATCCTAAGTGAAACTGGAAAGTAATCTTAAGGTTTGAACCGAATGATTTTACTCATTACGTTATGTTGCTAGGAATAGGGCATATCGTTTTGTTTGCATAAAGCACGCGATTATAATTCTTAATGCTGGGGTATTTACTTCATATGCGAGGGATCAATATTTGGTAGATATCCCTAGGATTCTCGAATGCGAGGGATCGATTCGGAGTGAAATAATGTGTGCATCAATAAGGATAGATAATGATTTATGCATGGTAATATTAATTGGATATAAAAGGATATGAATGATGAAACCCAATCCCACTTTCCCATAAATATATTTCATTTTACGAATTTAGTAATTTTCCGTTACTTTCTTAAACAAATGAAATTTCGCTTATCCTTCCTGTACATAACTATTGAACTGTTAAATTCTATTTGGATTAACTTAGAAGCTTAAGTCCCTGTGGAGACGATCTTATAAATTTTGTAACTTACAACGACAAATCCGTGCACTTGCCGAGATTACGTATCAATCGTCTCTAGAAAATGGATGGTTACGGTATTCATAGTACTTCTATGTTTAGGATTGGTTAGAAATTATGGTTGTGTATGAACTTTATATTCTTCATGTTAACTAGGTCATATATATGGAAATCTTTTAACTCGTGATCTATATAACAAAGGTAATGTTTAATGTAAGAATGATAAGTAATGTTTAATGAAATTAGTTTGTGAATTATAAACTATACACGTATCTGTATTATTTAAACTATGATAATCTACGCTCCTTAAAAACAAACACAAATAAAAATATAATATCTAAAATTTATTAGGACATTACAGAAAGAAAATAGCCTAAGCATGTTCTCATGACACTCTCACTGAGGAAAACTTAGCAACAACTGTTGAAGTGACCAGTCATGTACAAGCCACTCCCCCCATGTTGATCAACATGAGTCTCAAGGAAGTTCCCAACCGAGTGAGATGCCCCAAGTACCATACTTTTTTTCTCATGAAAAACACATGTCGTTATTCACAAAGTTTATACTATTTCCACACAATTATGCAGTTGAAACATGGGCTTCAACAATGCACTGACCTTGAATAGTTAAAAATTTAAACAATCTCCTTCCTTCTCCAAGGACATCTATAATTTTTAAACCAAATCCCCTTCCCTCTCCAAGGATATTCAAAGGATCACTAATAACGACTGTCGAATTGTTACAAAACAAATAAAACTAGGATAATTCTGCAGTACAGGAATAACCTAGGTCAACTCAGAGATACGATTCAATTTGGTTCCAACTTCAATTCACTGATAAACAACAAGGGGACTTTCAAAAAATGGTTTGCAAACACTAAGTAAAAAATTGTAGAAAAACACAAACAGAGATTGCAAGAAATGCATAAACTAACAGAATTGATAAAAAGATGTAGTGAAATAGATTCAAGAGCATCAATCCAATTCACCAAATCAAGCAGTTAAAATTATAATAGTTCTACAGATAAATTTCTTATTTTGAAAGTTTAGTCAATGTCATTAGAAGTCGTTCAATCGAACTAACTCCTAAATCAATTGAAATCAGAAATCAGATTGAAATATCATCCAAATAATCTGTTATTAAATTTTGAAATTAGGAAATGAATCCATAACCTAATCCGTTTTCAATCCTATGCACATTCATTCATGAAAATCGAAAATAGGATTGAAGAAGAAGATGAACATTCACACAAAGATTAAAATACTAAACCAAAACTCAAATTCTCTTTGCTTGGATTGGATCCTTGGATTGATTAATTGTTTAGCCTTCCATGATTATCACCAGTGGAAGAGAAACAAATTGGTGCATGAAAAGAGAAGAATAGAGATGAAAGGAAGAAGAAAAATGAAGAACAGTTGAGAGAAAAAGAGAGAAAAGAGTTTGATCCTAAAACTTGTACAAGAAGCTTCTCAAATTTGTTTGTACCAAATGAAGTAACCAACCAACTAACTATAGTAATATATATTGTGACTAAACAGTAGGAAAGGATGGGTCATGATTAGGCCCATCTGATCTATCTAATTAAGCTAATTACACAAATCAAAGCCCAATCTTGCAGCCCAATGCTCAAGTGCAGAGGTTATGACTTCCAGCATAAAATGACCCTCAAAATGACAGAATTGCCTCAGGCTTATATCTAAAAAAATTGTATCTCTTTTTCTTAGCTTTCCAAGGACTACTCATGTGCTCTATTTGGAGTTTTGTAGAATCCTATAGGTCATACACAAAGAAGATAACTCAAATAAGTACAAAATTCAAATATAAGCAACAATTATCAATTAAGCTCAATTATTAGCCTAAGACCAACACTGAGTTAAGGTGAGAAAATAATAATCCAAGAGAGGTCAAATAAACTAATAAGAATAGAAAAATATTAAACTCAAAATGTTCAATCAGTCATTTCACCCCCCATGTATATACACAGCATGCAATCATCTCAATAACATCATCAACATCAACATCATCTCATCTCAATGTCATCAACATCACAAGCAATCGCATTCCACATACATACATATAAACTTATGCCTAGGATTCACATTTCCTAGGTCTTCAGACACATGAATTACATATAATTGTAACATCCTCAAAATTATCTCTTGATTTTATATTTATGATTGAATTATGGAAGTGTAATGATATTTGGATACAAGAAGAGTAGGATAGAATTTATTTTAACACAAGTTTCTCAAAACTGTCTACACTCAAAAACAGTTTCTACCACCCATATTTAAAAATTTATTTCTCTCTCATTTCTTAATCAAATTAGGTGTATGATATATGGAATTAAATATCTAGATGTCAACTATAACATATAAAAATTTAAGATAAATCTAGAGTGTATACTTCCTGCAATAACAAGAATACTAAGAGATGTCATTGACCTAAGTAGAATTCGTTGGCAGCTTTTGAAGTTTAGATTAAAAATGCTATATCTTGAGTTTTATAACTCCAAATAAGTCATGTGATACCTTGTTAGAAATCTTAGGAAGTCTAGTTTAACATAATAAAATATAAGAATTTTTGGACAAGTAGATTGGTACAGAATAAACAATGAGCGAACCCCATCTGGTTAAGTGTTTCTAGCCTTTTGGATTGGGCACAACGTGTAACTCTTGGAATTTTGGCCCAAGGAATCAAATCTTCAGATCAAAATTGGACTATTCAGAAGTAGATTCACGTGCAACAGGCATAGAATAGGCATAGCTAAGTGAACTAATAGAAAGGAAATTTGGTAAACTAAAGTCAATGCAAAGTCAATAAAGGTAATGAGACAAAGTTGAAACCAAGATTCTTGAACCATCTTATAAGAGCATCCACGTGGAAGCTTAGGGAATTAAGTGCAAGGAATGATCTCAGCCAAATATTTTAGAACCAATCAAAATTGGTCATTTATACAAAACTTTCCACATAACCACATGGTCATTAATGAATGGAATCTTTCCTTAAAATATAAAAAATTGGTGCTGCAATGATACTTGCCTATTGTTGTGTATTTAACCGTGTGTGTAGCTGGAGAAGATTTAGCAAAGGATATGAAGATCTCCAGCCAAGTTCCACGTAGCATATCCAGCTTCCCATGTCAATAAATTAGAAGAATCTTGACCAAAGAATCAAAGTCAAGATAAGGCTTAAGGTTAAATATCTCCTAATGAAATGATTACCTAGTTAAAGCCTAACTAAACTAACTTCTAAAATCAGTTTTAAGCCAACTAAAACCCTTAAATATCAACCAATTAAAGTAGTATAAATAGCTTGAATGCTTCCAAAATTTGTGCACGTAAATTTTCAACACAAAACCTATCATACCTATTACTTGCTTCTTGCACCCACTTTTCACTTCCTACCTCCTTTGCTTGCTTTTGACCGTTCCTTCTTTCTACCACTTATCTATCATCCAATTTCTTCTTTCAAGACCTCATTTCTTAGAGGATTTTCCAAGGAAGACAGCCCTTACTCCATTCCATTTCAAAAATCAAACTCACTTGAGGTAGGCTAGGCTTCAATCTCTAGTTAAGCATTTGTTTGGATTAACCTATATGTAAAATGGGCAGATTTATGGTTATTATTTAGGCTGGAAATTCATGTCATTTGAAGGTTATTTTATGACGTGAAAATTTTGATTTTAACCATAGGATACGTGATGATTCATAAGCTGAATTATTAGTGATGTTTGGAATCACATTTGATGATCTTTGGAAGTAATATGATGACCTTTGGGCTGTTTGTTCATATTTTTATTTATGGGACTATTTTGAATTAAATTTTTAGAAATAGAGGTTGAATGGTGTGTAGTTAAATGGTTCAAATACTAGAGTGATTCAATTTTGAGGCTGAAGTAGTAAGGTGGTAGGTGAAAGGAGATTAAGATGCATGCTAGGTTTTAATCTTTTCTTGTGAAGGTTTAAAGGAATTAGTAATTATTTGAAAGATATATTGTGGTTTATTGGCTAGATTACTAACATGATTCTTCTGTAGCTTGAGGATATTCAATTGTCATGCCTAAGTTGGTATAATTTTGCTTGAATAAGGTATGGTAATTTAACCATACTTTTGGTACTATGATGTTATGATGAAAATATTTTCCATGACGTTGTATGTATTTTCTCATGGATTGAATTATTGATGAAAATGATGGATTTCATGTGATGATATGTTGATTCATGTTTCCGAGTCTAGTACGAGATTTGTGAAACAGAATCTGATACTACATTCAATACGAGATGTAGGGACCAGGTGCAAATACATGGAAAAATGATGCATGTTTACGTAAGACGATCACAGCGTCTACATCCAGTACGAGGTGTAGCTACATACAGTACGATATGTAAAGGTCATGTGCACCCTGGAAAAATTCATTTCATGCATACATGTAGTTTGCATAATTATTTATTGTATGGCTTTATTTGGATATATTGATGATTTACTAACGTACTAACATGTTTGGTGATTTAGATTTTGCCTACTAAGAAATTTTATTTCTCACTAGATTTGTTTCATTTTTTATTATATATAGATGGCCTTGGTGATAATCTTTCTTGATGGATCTGGACTGAAGATGGAACAGAGATGAAGCTAGCACGAGATTTTTCCTAGTACCCTTATGTGTTAGAATATTAGCAAGTATGGTGGATTTCTTTCTTGTATAACAAGAAAGGATGTAACAAGGACTGTGGCTACGTATAAAATATATATTAGTTCGACAACTTCTATCATATATACATTTTAGAATTTTTACTAAAGATACATTCTTTAAAAATGAAATAGTAATAAAAATCATCTAGAAATAAATTAGGTCATTACAATAATAACAATTTGTAATATAACAAAACCAATATTTTAGAGAAAATTCTAAATTAAAAAGAACTATAGTATTCAAAACAAACTCTTAAGCCCATTTAAATTTTAATAAAAGAAGTAATAAGAGAACAAATATAAAATTTTGGGTAGAGTCTCCTTTGTAATTAAGACTTTTTCCCAAAATTCCAATCGATACAAAAACAACATCGTTCATAGTTTTATTCATCAATAACAAACATATTGCATTCCATTAGTTTAAAACACAAATTTTCTTGAAAACCAACATGCAACAGGGACAAACATATAACCCTATAAATGGGTTCCCATGTAACATCCTCAAAATTATATTTTGAGTTTATATTTGAATTATGGAAGTATAGTATAGAATGTGTTTGAACATAAGCTACCCAAATTTGGATTAATCAAAAGTGAATGAATACTCTAAAAAAAAAATTACGTGCTACAGCCCAAGGATGATGCATGGGTGTGTGAAAAAGAAGTCAATCAAAAGTCAATATGAAGGGAATAAGACAAAATTTGAAACAAACTTCTTGAACCAACCTTTCTAGGTGGTCTTCAACAAGGATAGCAAGCATTAAATGAAGGAATTACTTTATTTAGTTTCAGTCATATGGATATAAGCAACGAAAATTCATTTATTTAGCAACTTCCATGTACACTTAAGCCATAAATGAAGGAATATTTGTCATGATTAGATTAGGATAAATATCTTCAAGGATAGTTACCTTGTAACTAAACTAAATCTAACTGAGTTGAAATCTAATTAATTCATTTACTATCTAACTAAATAATCTAATATAAATAGCTGCTGAACTTCCAAAATTTTTACACCAATAAACTCTAACCACGAAACTCTCTCTCGGCCTATAAACTTTTCACTTGGTGCTTTGCTTTTAATTTTCATTTCCTTATTTGCTTAGACCATAGCCTCACTTCTATTGTTTTATATACGTCTGTTTTCTTCTTTCTTCCAAGTAAAGACTTTCATCCTTGAAGTTATTCAAGAAGGACAACCATCTACTCAGTTCATTTCAAAAATTAGACTTACTTGAGGTAGGCTAGGCTTCAATCTCTAGTCAAGTATTTGTTTAGATTAATTTATATGTTTAATCGAGCAGACTTGTAGTTATTATTTAGGTTGGAAATATATGTTATTTTAAGGATATTTTATGATGTGAAAACATTGATTTTAACCATAGGATATGTGATGATTTATAAGTTGAAATATTAGCGATATTGGAAGTTACACTTGATGATTTTTAGAAGTAATTTGATGATATATAGGAATGGTTAATATTAATTTTTGGAAGTAGAGGTTGAATGGTATGAAGCCAAATGGTTCAAATGTTTGATTATTAAATTTGAGGATGAAGTAGTAAGGTGATAAGTGATGATTTTCTTATTTATGAAAATATCGAAACCTGGACAACCCAATCACAACTATCCAGGTTATATCATTCCAGACTCCCTCTTACCCCGGCCATCCCGGATACACTATGCATGTAACCATCCAAGTTAAAATCATCCCAACCATCTCGGATACCACTATCTATGTTGTAACCATCCAAGTTAAAACTTACCCGGCCATCCCAAATATAACCAATGATACTCTCATCCAGAATAAACTCACCCCAGCCATCCCAAATATAATTGCTTATGATAAGCCCCTCCAGGATAAACTCACCCCGGCCATCTTGGATACAACTACTTATGATACATCCATCCCAGTTAAACTTACCCCGACCATCCCGGATACATTATGTATGTTATAACCATCCTGGTTGTACACACTCCGGCCAACTTGGACACAACTATCTATGTTTTAACCTTCTAGGTTGTACACAACCTGGCCAACCCGGACACAACTATCTATGTTTTAACTATCCAGGTTGTACACACCCCAGCCAATCTAGACACAACTATCTATGTTATAACCATCCAGATTGTACACACTCTGGCCAACCCGGACACAACTATCTATGTTTTAAGCATCCAAGTTGTACACAACCCGGCCAACCCGGACATAACTATCTATGTTTTAACTATCCAAGTTGTACACACCCCGGCCAACCCAGACATAACTATCTATGTTATAACCCTCCAGGTTGTACTCATTCCCTATCATCCCGGCTACACCAACCCGGTTTTCCCTACCATGCCAGATAGCCATCTATCATTAAGTGCAAGGAAATGTATTATGGTTTATTAGTTAGAATACTAACATGATTTTTCTGTAGCTTGAGGGTAATCATTTGTCATGCCTAAGTTGGTATGATTTTGCTTGAATAAGGTATGGAATCCGAATAATATTTTTGGAACGTATTATGTTATGATGGAAATATTTTCCATGAGGTTATATGTATTTACTCATGGATTTTATTATTGATGAGAATGATGGATTTTGATATGATGATATGTTGATTCATGTTTCCAAGTCCAGTACGAGATTTGTGAAACATAATGAGACTACATTCAGTACGAGATGTAGAGACCAGGTGCAAATACATGGAATGACATGCATGACTAGCGTAAAACGGCCGCAACATTTCTACATCCAGTACGAGGTGTAGCTACATACAGTACGATATGTAGAGGCCATGTGCACCCTGGAAAAAATTCATTTCATGCATTCATATAGTTGCATAATTATTTTATGATTATTTACTAACGTACTAACATGTTTTGATGGTTTAGATTTTGCCTACTGAGAAATTTTATTTCTCACTAGATTTGTTTCATGTTTTATTTTAGATTGCGTCAATCATCATATTTCTTGATGCGCTAGATCTTGGATAGTATATAGATGAAGAAAGAAACTGTTATATCTTAACCATGCATCCAGTCATCCGTGTATATATTTGTTTGGTACTCAATTTCCTGTCTTTGTACTTAGCGGAATGTTTAATCCGAATGATCTATTCCTACAGTTTGCTCCTATTTATCCAAACCCAGCCATGGAACCAATATATGTGGTCAACGAAGAAGAAAGTATTGGAGAAGTTATCTGAAAATAAAGACATAAATGTAGGAGTTTATACCAAAATAATAATGCTAGTTAAGGAGACTACAGTGCTTTCTAGAAGTTAAAAATAATGTAACCTAAAGCAATGACTTATGTAAACAAATGAACTTTGACTACTTATATATATATATATATATATATATATATATATATATGTATCTCAGCTTATCAAACTTTTATGACTTCTATAAATTATACGCTTTAGAAATCTATACTAGGACCCGTCCAATAAAGCTAAGATAGTAATTATTCAAAGAATCTGAAAAATTTAACCCAAACAAAACTATAATATATAGAATAATTTAGGTTGTTACATCCCACGCCCCAACTATGGGATCAAAAGCTATAAACAAACCATAAACTCAACTCACCTATCTATATCTCCCTGTTAGCTCCTCGCAACATTATATTGAGATCTCTCAGGTTCACATTCCCTGGTCCAAACGCAGAGCTCTATATACTAAATCAAAGGTAATTCAGTACAGATTTCAAATACATTGTCAATTTTAACATTCGGGGTCACATACCTATTTAATTTTAAAATGGGCTAAAATGGTGTTTTTGGGGTCCAAATCAAAGAGTCATCATTTTGAAATTTTGATCACACCAATGTGATCAGGGTTCAGCAAAGGTCACAAAAATGAAATGAATTTTATATAAAAGAAACTTTTATAATGTCTCATTTTCAAGGGTTTTTCATAGGAAACATAAAAAATTCCAATAATAGTAACCAAATCAAAAGAGATACAATAATAGGCTCAATCTAACTAGGAGAACGCATAGAAATCACGATTACCTCAAAGAAACCACAAAGGGAGGGTTGAGGGCTCCGTTCTCTCCTGAACCCACGGGTTGGGTTTGAAGATTCTGCTCTGATTAAAGGTTTCCACTCCATGCGGTGGTCTGGCAATAAGCGGTGGTGGCTCATGATAGTCACCGGTGGCCGTGGGTGGGGGAGAAGGAGGTTTTAGGGTTTTGGGTGGGGGTTTCGGGAAAAGAAGAGGGAAAATCATGTTTTTCTGCATTGATGGATGTATTTATAACTTGTAAGACTTGCTTAGCAAGCTTGCATCACTAAGAAAAATTTAAATTTTGGCACTAAGCGAGACATTTTGCGCTAAGCAAAATTTCTCTTCTAGCTAAAATTGCGATTAGCGAGCTCGTGTCGCTAAGTACTTCCTCTAGATGGAATTGTACTTAGCGAGCTGGTGTCTCTTGTTGAGTTTAAAGGAAGCTGCAAAGAGATTGAACAAAGGTTGAAGACTTGTTTTTTGTTTTAGCTTTTTACATGCCCAATCAGTTGATGACATTTGTAATTTGTCTAAGTGGTTCAAGTTAAAAGCCTTGTGATCCTTTCATTAGCATGTGCTTTCTCATGATCATTCATTCATGTTTTTCAAATCTTGAAAGAAATCAAAATGGTTTTACAAGATGTTATGTTCTCAAAGGCTATGTTCTTTAAAAAAGTAAATCTTACTGCTTTACTCAATTACACAAGAATTTTAATCGATTAAAGATATTCAAACTTTTCTGGAAAAGCCTTGAAGAATAGTTTAATTGATTACATGATCATTTTAATCGATTACACAGTGTTTTATGAAAAACCATGCATTACTGGAATAATCGATTACCTCCTTATGTAATCGATTATCTTAACTCATTTTGTAATAATGCATTCTGGTTTAATCGATTACCATTTCCAGTAATCGATTACATAGGCTATTCTTTGTATTTCAGCTTTACTGACTTAATCGATTACTGTACGAATTAATCGATTATTGTGTTCTTGAAACCATTTCCAGAAAGCTAATGAACAGTTTAATCAATTATCTAGTTGCTTTAATCGATTACATATGGCAATTTAATCGATTACACTAGTGGATTAATCGATTATTGTCAGTTAATTCTATTTTTGTATAAAGCTTGGTGAGTCTGTTTCTTATAAATAGACATTGAGCAATTTACTCATAACAAGAGTGACTTACCCAAGAGTTTCTGAACTTTTATAAGTGCCCAAAATACTGCTTTACTCTGTGTTCAAACAACATCTTTTGTGATCAAGATTTCTGAGTTTTTAGAGATGTTTTAAAGAAAGAAGGTTTTCAAGAGTGTGTTTCTGAGATATTATTCTTTACAACCTGAAGGGTTTGGTAATCTCATTCCATTTCATATATTCATGCATGAAAGATCTCAGGTTATGTTTATCTTGAACCTTTCTTTTTAGAAGTTCTGATAATTCCTGTTGTATTGTGATAAATCATTGTGTTTCTTTTCAAGCAAACTAGAGTAGGGTTATCTAGGGTTAAGATTCTGAGTAGGGTTCTCATTATCTTGGTGACTTGTATTCTAATAGGGTTTTAGAATCTGTATCTTTGTCTAGTGTTGATAAAGAGGTCACTTGTAAACAGCTTGTAAAAGATTCTTTGATTTAGTAATTACTCTAACCTAAGTTTGGGTTGGAAGAACTGGATGTAGCCTCCAAGGTTGAGAGGTGAACCAGTATAATTGCTTTGTGTTCTATTTTGATTTCTGTTTGTTTCACTGCTTGACTTTGTGAAATCAAGTTTTATTATCATTGAAACATTTTTTGTCATTGCTTTCAAAACTGAGGTTGATCTTGGGTGAAGAAAGATTTCTGGATTTGAAAAAGGTGAACTTGTGATACGATCCTAAGTTTTAATTCTGCAATTTGTTTCAAAAAGTTTTAAGTTTCCAGTTTGAACCAATTCACCCCCCTCCCCTTGGTTCATTTGTAGTGTATTCATAGTATTTTCATCTCTAAGAGAGTTGTTCCTACATAGATCAATCAAACTCCATATAACCTAACATCTACACCAAGCAACTGCATAAGGATAATTCGCCCAACACTTAAACTAATCCAAATTAATCAAGTAATTAAATAATACAAGCAATACATCAAACATCTATTTTTAGTTAACAAAATTTCAGGGCATTACATTTTGGGTATTTCCATCTTAGGATCGTTGAAGTAACCATGGATTCTTTAGAGAAGCAGAATACGTTATATGTTGGAGCCAAGACCTTCCAGCATGCTAATGTCGAAGTAGTGTTCTACGTGAATAGTAGGTTCTCCATCTATGTGAATGATGTTGGTGTTAGTGGTGATAAAGGTGGTGGTAGGAGCAGTGTTTTCGCTGGAGTTTGACATGGTGAGTATAGAGGAGAAATTAGGGTTTCCAAAAGGTCTTCTTGATAGATTTTTAAATTTCTTGCAAAAATTGTGAAGATAAATCATTTCCTTGATTTCTTGGATTTGTAAAGGGAATATGAGTGATTTTCTCTAGGCTTTTAAAAGGTATTTAATGTGGGTTATTACTCAAGGATAGCTTAGTAGTTAAAATACTATCTTTTAATAAGATATAGAGTTTTCAAAATATCCCTCATCCACTCATAGTTGTCCAGTCATGCATGTATGTATGGTCGTTGGATTATGTGTCCTCTAGATGCAGAATATGACTTATGAGGCATTTAGAAATTAATAATTCCTTTACTAAGGCCATTCTTTGTTAATCTCTTAACAAAATCAACCTTTCTTTGGTGAGGGGTTTCGTAAAAACATCAGCAAGCTGACTATCAATGGGTACAAAATGTAGTTCCACTGTTCTCTTCTGAACATGGTCTCTTAGAAAATGGTGTTTAATTTCTATATGCTTGGCTCGTGAATACAACGTAGGATTTTTAGAGATGCTTATTGCAGCTTTATTATCACAGTAGATAGCGATGTTTTCTTCATATATACTATAGTATTCCAGTTGATTCTTTATCCACATCAATTGAGTGCAACAACTTGCTACTGGTATGTACTATGCTTTTGCAGTGCACTACTAATCCTTTCCTTTTGCTGATCCAAGTGACTAGGTTTCCACCAATGATATGGCAGCTTCCATTAATGCTTCTTCTTTCAATTTTGTCAACATCATAGCAACTATTCAACCTAAATCCCTTGTTATACTTAAAGTAAAGGCCAAGATTAGAAATTCCAATTAAATATCTAAAAATTCTTTTAACAACAGTTAAGTGAACTTCCCTTGGGTCTTGTTGAAATCTGGCACATAATCCAACACTGAACAATATGTCCACTTTTTTGGATTCCTCGTCCAGTCCAAGACATGTCATTGGATGCATAGGAGTTTTCATTTCTTTTGCATCTTCCAACTTGAACTTCGTAATAAGTTCTTTGACATACTTTGTTTGATGGATATAGATTCCATTATTGGTCTATTTTATCTGTAGTCCTAAGAAGAACTTTAGTTTACCCATCATATTCATTTCAAATTTAGCCTACATTAACTTAGAAAAATCCTCACAAAGAGGTTCGTTAGTGGAACCACATATAATGTTGTCCACATAAATTTGAACTAATATAAATTGGGAGTCATAGTTTTTGAAAAATAAAGTTGCATCAACTTTTCCTCTTTCAAAGCCATTGTTTACAAGAAATGTACTTAGATGTTCATACCAAGCTCTTGGAGCTTACTTAAGTCCGTACAATGCTTTATAGAGTTTGAAACATGGTGTGGAAAAGTGGTACTCTCAAACCCAAGGGGTTGTTCTACGTATACCTTTTACTGTATTACTCCATTCAGAAATGCGTTTTTTACATCCATTTGATATAGTCCCATTTTTGTGTAAGTTGCAAATGAAAGTAAAATACGTATTGCCTCTGAACGAGTAACAAGAGTAAGGTCTATGTAAGTTTATACCTTATTGTTGTGAGTAGCCTTTGGCAACTAATCTTGCCTTGTTTCTTACAACCTTACTTGCCTCGTCCATCTTGTTTATGAATACCCACTTAGCACCTACTGCTTTCTTTCCTTGGGGTAGTTCTACAAGTTTCCAGACGTCATTCTTTTGGAATTTTTCAAGTTCCTCTTGCATGGCTTTTATCTAACTCTCATCTTCCATGGCATCATCAATGTGTTTGGGTTCCATTTCTGAAATGAAAGTTGTGTAGCCTTATTTTCGAAGAGATCTCCTTGTCTGGACTTTGGTTTATGAATCTCCAATCATTAACTCTCTGGATGGTTCTTTCTTAGGATTCGTCCCATTGGTTTTCTTTCTTCTTGTGGTTGTTCTACTGCTAGAATGGATGCGTCTAGTTTTGGAGGTTGTTCTATTAACGGCCCAATATCTTCCTCTAGTCTTATATCTGTAAAAGATTCATCAAGCTCTTATATTTCTATATCAAGCTTTGTGTCATTAAATCTTACATAAATAGCTTCTTCCACAACTAAGGTTCTAAAGTTGTAAACTCTGTATGCCTTAGATGTTTTAGAATACCCAAATAATGTTCCATTATCAGACTTAGAATCAAACTTTTCTAAGTTGTCCTTAGTGTTAAGGATAAAGCATTGGGTTTTCATCCTTTCCACAGTTCATAAGGAGTCTTTTTTAGAATAGGTCTTATATAAATCTTGTTTGTAAATAATATGCAGTATTCATTGCTTCAGCTCATAAATGATTAAGTGTAGAGTTGTCATTGAGCATGATCTTGGCCATTTCTTGCAATGATCTATTTTTTCTCTCAACAACAACATTTCGTTGAAGTGTTCTAGTAGTGGATAAATTATGAAGAACTATATTTTCTTCATAGAATAGACGAAAGCTTTCATTTTCAAACTCTCCGCCATGATCACTTCTAATTGAAGTAATGCATACTTCTTTTTCATTTTGAACTCTTTTACAGAATTTAAAGAATATCTCAAAGGACTCATTCTTGTGAGCAAGGAACATTACCAATGTCCATCTTGAGTAATCATTCACTAATACTGGACCATATCTATTTCCACTCACAAAGGTTGTTCTAGTTGGACCAAACATATCATTATGTAACATTTCAAGTGGTCTTGCGGTGGAAATAAAGTTTTTGCTTGAAAATGAGGTTTTAATCTTTTTCCCATTCTAACAAGCTTCACAAAGTAAATCATCTTTGTATGACATTCTTGGTAAACCTCTCACAAGGTCATCTCTTTGCAGTTTTTGAGATTAACCTCAAACTTGCATGTCTAAGTTTCTTGTGCCATACCCAATGATTTCATTTGATACATAATATACATGCTATATTTTGATTTGATAGTTCACTAAGATTAATTTTATAACAATTTTAAGTAGATTTTGTCTCCATCATCAACGATTACTCCAGGATGATATGAGTATTCATAATGAAGCAAAAATATAAAGCTAAATACTCAATGTTGAAGGCGTTTGGATGTCCAACATGTTGGATATAGGGGGAGCTGGGAAGAAGGTCAAGGCAGGGAAGAAGTTTTTGCTTGAGTTTTAGCCTTTTACATGCCAATCAAATTGAAGGCATTTGTAATTTGTCTAGTTGTTCAAGAGGCTTGCCCTGTGATCCTTGCATTGCATAAGCATAATCATATACATGCATTCATGATTTAAGAATAGCATATAAGGTTACATGTTTGCATTTGGAAATAAAATTCTCATGGCTTAGGTTTTGAAAAATCAAAATGTGCACTACCTTAATCGATTACACACAAATCGTAATTGATTACCAGTTTGTGTTATTCCTGAAAAAGCCATGAAGAACACTTTAATTGATTACAAGCAAAGTGTAATCGATTACACAGTACAATGTACAAAACATGCATGACTGCCTTAATCGATTACCATTCAACTGTAATCGATTGCCAAGGCTTATTTCAAAATTAAGCATGATTGCCTTAATCGATTACCACTCAACTATAATCGATTACATTGTTCTTGGAAGTTTTCTAGATTGGTTCAAGAACACTTTAATCAATTACTTGGTATATTTATTGATTACAGTTGTTAAAATAATCGATTACCATGTCATTTTAATCGATTACATATTGTTATGTGTTTTCTATTTAAAGCCTTTGGGTCTGTACATTTATGATATACTTGAGAAATTGATTTTACGAATCACTCATAACACCCAAAGCCTTATTAGTCTAAGAAAAGGATTTTGTCAGTGTCTCATACATCGTGCTCTAAACTTAAGATTACATGCATCATTCTTCATGATGTTTTAGATAAGATTCTTCAAGAAAGTTCAAAGAAAGCTATTTGTTGCAAAGCATTCAATCATACTTTGTTTGATTGGTAAAATACATCTCATTCATGTGTTAAGGATCATGAGGTGATATCTTTCTTGAACTTCTAACTTTGTTCTGATTTGTTACTTGTAAAATTTGTAATTTTGGTTGTTTGGAAACTATTACAAAGGGTTCTTAAAGCTGTTCTAGAGTAGTTTTCTCTGGATGGTAAGAGTAGAGTAGGGTTCTCTATGTCTTAGATCACTAAGAATTTAATAGGGTTTTAGAGTTCTGTTCTTTGCCTAGGTTTGGTAAAGGATTATTGTTGTAAAGCTTGTAAGAACTGGAATTTGTGAATAGTTAAACTCTAATCTAGTTTGATTAGAAGAACTGGATGCAGCTTCTCTTTAAGAGGTGAACCAGTATATGTTCTTGTGTTGATCTCTATTCCTTTATCTCTTCTTGTTGTCTTGATCTCTTGACTATTGTGAAATCTTTCTTACTAATCAAGTGTAGGTTTTTGTCATTGGATTCTTGGACTGAGTGGTTTGATTGAATTGAAGTATCATTGGTTTTTAAAGTGATAAAAATCCATTAACTCTGATTTTCTAAAGTTTTTAAAAGGTCAAGTTTATACCAATTCACCCCCCTCTTGGTATTTGAGTGTATTCATATTGTTTTCACAACATATTATCACGTAAGTGAAGGTAAACTAGAGCCTAGAGCCAATAATGGATTCTTTATGGGCTATGGAGATGGAGTCAAAGGATTCTGAGTTTAGCTTCCATTTGAAAGAAAGGTCATCGTGAGTAGAGATGTAATCTTTGACGAATTCTCTATGTTACATTCGAAACTAATGAAGATTTTAACAAGGCTGAGGATGTCACTAAGTAGATGGAGTTTGAGAGCTCCACAATCAGAAACATTACGGATTAAAATTAGTTTGAAGCACCTGATGAGACTGATTAAGGTCTTCAAATGCACCCTCAACATTAGAATACAAAACTAGTTGAGGGGACTAACTGGATGAGTTAAAACCATCTAAGGCAGCCCAAAACCACGAAACCCAGAAAGTCACAAAGGAAAATCAGAGCTCCTGAAAGATATGGTTTTGATATAGTGTCTTATCTGATACAAGTTGTAACACCCCATATGCATTCGGTGTATTAACAATTACTTAATCAGATTAACGCGGTAAATAATTTAATTAAAACCAAGGATTTTAATCAACGGAAGCGTTTTCCTTTCAAAACCATATTTCTTGATTCATTATGTATGGTAAGTAACCTCAATAAAATGTATGAATTCCAATACACCCTAGCCAGCCTCATCGATCCAAATAACATAACGGACAACAGATACAACAATAATATCTACAATAGATATATATCAGGAGAATAAACCTCATGTATTTACATATACATCATCAAGGACACTCACTGTGTCTATACAAAAGAATAAGCACCAAGTGTCATGATCTCACAGATCACTTCCTCACACGAGGGCATACAAAACATGTAGTGTTTATACAACATAAACATAAACAGAGTCCATCATGTGTGTACACACACATCTTCCCTCACAAGGGTGCAAAATACATCAAAACAAAAGTAAGGAGCCACGAAGCTCTCATCAGAACTGCCAAGCAGCTACAAAGAATCTGTCTCTACTGAGGCCTCCCACCCTAAGACCTATCATCTATGCCAGATGAATCACCTGCAAAATATAATCCCCACACGGGGTGAGATACAATCTCAGTAAGCTCAGGGCTCTTGGAGGCTTCTCCTCCCCCCTGGCTCACTTCCATGATACACAACATCAAAGGCATCACAAACACTTGGCCACCTGGCCCTCACAACAATACACAACCATCATCTAGCTCTAATGTATATCCGCGGTACTACGCCGCCACAAGATGTATCATCATCAGCATCTGGAACTCTCTGTCCCTAGCATGAGACCGGAACTCACACTCGTGCCATCCCATCAGGAGCTACCCCTTTACACATGGATGCACGTATATGGCACCTCCGAGAATAGGCTTCAACCGCGACGGGACCACCTATCTCTTGGTCTTAAGGGATCATCATCACCCTTTATGTGAGCAAACCAAACTAGGAGTTACGCTCTACTCCTAGGGAGGTCCATATCTATCTAACTGGCTAGAAGATCTATTCAATAGATAACCATCCACACAAAGCATAGAATCATGCATATATATTATCATGAGAAAACTGTAACAACCAATTCAATGCACATGCATCATGTATGCAACCATCACTCCCTCGGAGTATGGTGGAACACAGGCAGTGGGAGACATTCCCCAAGAGCAAAGAACTTACCTGGCAAAGCAGCGCTCTACAGTTCAATCCCAGAACGGTGGTCTCCGCCACTGACACCCTCGGTGTCACGCCCTATACAAAGGCGCACAAACCATCAACAACAGTCCTCAACCGTTAGAAAAGCATGAAATGCTATATTATATCGTTAAAAACCCCTTAGTCCCCTATCTTAAGGTTATCAGAGCTAACCACCTTATAGTCAACTCACAGACCCTCAGCAGGATCTATCTCGGCCTAACCAAGGCACTAGAGTCTCCCAAAGACTCTGCTTCAACCAATTCAAAGAGTTTAACATTACTCAGGCCCAAAACTCAAGGATTACAATATGGCTAAAACGGTTACTTCAACACAATTTCACCATTTATATAACCTCTTGAGCACATATTGTACAAGCATCAAGGCTCATGCATGTCCTACAATCACCAATTTAACCAACATTCTTCCTACACATGCATTTCTCAAAGCCAAACACCAAAGCCCATGAAATCAATATTTCAAAGCTAATCCTTCATCACAACAACTTTCTAAGCATACTTTTCTGAAAGACCCAAGCCTAATTCCAGCTCTAACTCAAATGGGTCACTATTCACCTCAAGAACAATTTCACAAATCAAACGGTAAAACTTGAGTTTCTTACCTCTAAATCGACAAGGAAGGCTAGAGGACAACTTCTCCACGCTTGGGTGTCCGTAAATCGCCTCCTTTCCCCACCAAACTCAAGTTTTGAGAAGTTCCCTCGAGAAAATGATCTCTCCGTTTGATGGTTTTTAGGGAAAAGTGATGAAGGATTCTAGCTCATAGGATGATTTCCTACAATTTTCATGTTAGGAGTGAAGTGTTTTGGTCAATGGTTGAGTGGTATGAAGCTTCCCAAGCTCAACAATGGAGGAATTGCACAAGGAAGAAGAAGGGAAGGGTTTTTGGGCCAGAAATCGCGAAAATGAGCTTTTATAGTGGCCCTGTCAAAGTTCCCGCGCTAATAGCGCCACTATGGCGCTATTCGCGCCAAATATTCGAGTCTGGACGTGTTCCTGGCGCTAATCGCGCCACTCCGGCGCTAACTGCGCCAGATTCCTGTGAAGGTTGGCCTCTGGCACACCTCTCGCGCTACTAGCGTCGTTTCTGGCACTACCAGCGCCAACCTGGCGCTACTGGCGCCACTTGTGGCACTACTCGCGCCGGAAACCAGACAGGCCCAGCAAATTTATTATTGTTATTTTTTTAAAAAAATCTGGTTATTATACAAGTACTAGAAGAAATTGATTCATTCAAACCAACCACTTATCAGAAAGCAATTTCTTGACTGAACCTAAGGAATGGATGATGGTTATGAATGAAGAGATGGAATCCCTTTAGAATAACAAAACTTGGGATTTAGTTAAGCTACCTAATGCCAGGCAAGTAGTGGGGTGCAAGTGAATCTTCAAGAAGAAATCTAAATCATCAATTAAAGAAGTCATCTATTATAAAGCACATTTGGTAGCTATGGGCTACAATCAAAAGGAAGAAGTAGACTACAAGTCTACAACAAGATATTCTTTCCAGTAATTCGACACACCTCCATCGTGTTTTGCTTGCCCTAGTGGCAACTCTGGACATAAAGTTAAGCAACTCGATCTCAAAACTGCCTTTCTCCATGGAGCATCTAGCAGATATGTTCATGAAGCTTGTTCCATGAAGCAAGTTAATGCATTGTCTGGATCTACTTAACATAGATTGGCAGAAATAAACTGAGTTACTTGTAATTCAAAAATGTTATTGAACCAAGTTGGAGATTGTTAATCATTGGATGATGAGTATAGAGATAGGGTAGACGACAATATTGGTCATCTGGTCCATTACTCTTGTCTTCGGTATTGGTCATCCAATCTTTCATAATCAAATGGAGCATCCAGTCACGTAGAAGGGAGCGTCTAGTCTAGTGGTTCATTACAGTAGGTTGTGTTGTAATTGTAATTGTAATTGTTTTTTATTTTTCTATTGTAGCCTTTTTCGATTAGATAGTTAGTTGTTGTCTCCTATATAAGGAGCTTTGTATTCTGGGTTCAATGAGCTTGAGAGTGTTTTAAACCCCTTCATTGCAAATTTTGTTATTTGCAATAAACTTAACAATTTATGAGATATTTCTTCTCCTTGTATCACCTAAACTTCCCTATCTGAATAGAATTTCCCAAATCTTTCCCAACATGGAAGAGAGATAGAGAATTTCATCAACCCACCCTATCTAGGGAAAATAAAAAGTTGTTTTGTATATTGATAAAGAATAAACTGAGAAATCTCAACAGGTTTTGTCCAAAATCTTAGGTTTAGCTATTTCTTATTCAAATGGAATTACTTGACTTGAAGTATGTCTTAGACTGAATATCATGAAAACAGTATGAAAAACACACAAGAAATAAGAGGGGGGTGAATTGGTTGTTCTTGGTCAATTAAAAATTTCTTAAACAATCAGAGTTAAAAATCGTATAACAAAACAACCGATGAACATTTTCAATCAATTAAACTCCAATTCTTTAAAGAATGCAATGACAACAAAATATTTCAGTTGATTATGAAAAGTTATACCAATGCATGACAATTAATAACCACAAGAAAAGATAAAGAAGTAGTCAACACCAAGATTTATACTGGTTCACTTCTCAATCTAGAGAAGCTACATCCAGTTCTCCTAACCAACTAGTTAGAAATTTCAGTAATAGCAATTTGTTTCTTACAAGCTTATACAATCACTCTCAATCAGACCTAGATTAAGAACAAGAAATCTAACTCTCTATGATCAAGACATAGAGAACACCCTTCTCTACTCTTCTCTCTAGAAACACTTATTCTAGACAAGCTTTAAGAAAGACTATTGCTTTAGTTACACAAACCAGAAATTCTAAAAAGAATTACAACCAAAGTAGTATTGAGAGAAACAACCTAATGATCCACTACAAATGAATGTTGTAACGACTCGCCTCGTCGCTACGGTATCACTAATTCTTAATTGTGCAAATTTTGAATTTTAATGAAAACTCCATTAATTTGATTATGAAAATGATAGTAAATTTTTCGCGATAATACAACTATCATACACATGATACAATTACATAATTGATTCTATACATATATACATATGTATATATATATATATATATATATATATTGAATCAGGGCATATCATTTACATATCAGTACTTAATTCAGTTTTACATGTAATTACACCTGGAATCTTACATATCTAACAACAGAATTCAAGGAACTAACTAAGAAAGAGTTGATTAACAAAACACGACTCTTTCCCAAACAGAACTCCAACCTCATCATGTCGGCTTGGCGACTCCAACCAAAAAGAATCTCGTCCATAGTCACCTAATGCTGCTTATCTGCTCACACGAATGAAGGTTCGCGATCATCACAAGTACCAACCACACGGTACAACAAATGCAAGGGTGAGTTTATTATATACAACCAACAAGTATCAGATAACAACAATTTGGAAAGGAACAACAATAACAACCACAAATATTGCTAGAACTTCATCAGTCCATTACATACTCGACAAAACCAATCATCCAATTCATTTCATAAGTCAAACAATCATGATCAGAATTATGCATGCACCTGACACATCTATCCACATGCAATTTGGTACCATATCTCAGAAATAGTCTCTCACAGGAAAAATGATTCACCGCCTATCAAGGCCACCCTGTTGTGCACTAGCCATGCCCCCCCTCGGTGATCAACCAGCGTCGCTAGGGAATTCCAAACCTGATGATCCCTTAGTACCTACGTTTTCAGCCCACAAAAACCTACAGGTACGCGAGTGCCTTCATTCTATTTCCATCCATGCAATATGAAGTATGAAACATGGGCATCATCAATGCATGACTCGGCTAGGAACAAATCCTTCCTCGCAAGAGTAACCTGTCATGCACCCCCCATGTACATACATAACACACCAATGTGGGCTCACCGATGAACTGGCTGTGGCTAGGAACAAATCTATCTTCGCAAGGGTAACCAACTAGTCATTGCACCCCACGTATAAGTACACAGCCTACAACGATGGGCACCATCAATGTATGACCTGGCTAGGAACAAATCCTTCCTCGTAAGGGTAACCCGTCATGCACCTCCCATGTGTATCCATGTATATCCACATCACACAATGATAACCATGGGCACCATCAATGCATGACCCGGCTAGGAACAAATCCTTCCTCGCAAGGGTAACCCGTCATGCACCCCCCACGGATATCAATATATATATATATATATATATATATATATATATATATATATATATATATA
>QARZ01040568.1:72955-92877 GCA_013407115.1 Glycine latifolia
TATCACACAATGACATTGTTCACATCAACATTATCTCTCATCAATGTCATTATCAACATCCACATCACATCATCACAATATCATCATCATACATAGCAAACTCACCTCATTTCAACATCATCAACCACGTCAACATTATTTTATTTGTACATCATCAAACACATCATCATTATCTCATTCAATCATCACCAACACATCAATAACATCTCATTTCAACATTATCAATGACATCGATATCACTTCATTCATCCATAATCCATATTACCAGGAGACTGGTGTTTTAGGAAAATTATAAATTAAAGAGGAGGATTACAATATAGAAAACACACTCTTATGCCCATTTAAAAATTTAATAAAGAATTAAATAGCAAAACATATTATAAAATTTTGGCCAGAGTCTCCTCTGTAATTAAGACTTTTCCCAAAAATCCAATCATTACAACAACAATATCAGTCACAGTTTTATCCATTCATAAGCAAATTCATCACATCCCATTAGTTAAAAACACAGTTTTCTTGAAAACGAGCATACAACAGGAACAAACATACATCAATCATAAATATATTGCATCCTATTAGTTTAAATCATAACTTTTCTTGAAAACCAGCACACAACAGAGACAGGCAAATATCCTCATAGTTGGATTCCCTGGCCCCCAACTATGGTACCTAAACTATCGCCAAAATAATAAACTCCCCTTACCTATCAGTGTTGTTTCGCGATCCTTCGAATACGCATGTGTTGTCCAAATGCAGAGCTCTATATACCAAATCGAAGACAATTTAGTATAGATTTCAAAGACAAGGTCAATGTTAATAGTTGGGGTCAAATACCCACTCAAATCAAAAAGGGGCTAAACGGTGTTTTGGGAGTTCACATCAAAAGACATCATTTTAAAATTCCAATCACACCAATGTGATCGAGGTTCAACAAGGATCACAGAAATGACATTAATTTCATAAAAAGGAGACTTTTACAACATCTCATTTTCAAAGGGTTCTTCAAAGGAAGTGTTAAACTCCCAACAACAGTACCCAAAACACAAGAGACACTAAGATAAGCTTAAACTAGCTAGGAGAAGACAAAAGAAACTAAGATTACCTCAAGGAAACCAAGAATGAGGATTGGGAGCTTCGTTCTCTACCAAAACTTTGAGAGGAGTTTCGAATATTCCACTTCAATTACGAGGTTCTTCTCCGTGTCGTGGTCTCGTGGCAAGCAACAGCGGCCCGTGGTGGTCACCTGTGGTCTTGGGTGGTGGAGGATGGTGGTGGGAGGTTGGATGGGTGCTTGGATGAGGGAGAAGACCAAATTTCGTGACTTTTCATGCTGCTGGCTATTTAAAACTGACTTAACTCACCCAGGAGAGCCAAAAAGCCTATCGAAATTCGCCTGGACGAGCTAGCCCAATTTTAAAATTTCTGGTTCAGTGAAAAATTATTATCTCATGCTACAGATGTTATTTGTCCAATCCCAACAGTGAAAAGTTACATATGTGGGTTAGAAGACTAACTAAAATATTTTAAGGTGATCCAATGGTTAACCAATCTAAAATGGGGATTTTACTAAAATAGGTTTCGAGTCAAACTCAAAATCACACAATTTCAACGTAGCTCAAACAAACTCCACATAACTTAACATCCACACTAAGCAATTACACAAGGATAATTTACACAACAATTCAACTAATCTAAACTAATCAAATAATCAAATAACACAAGAAATACATCAAGCATCTATTTTCAATTATCAAAATTTCAGGGTGTTATAAACGTAAATGATTACCAAACTTGAATCAAGGTTTGAAAGACAAATCTCAGAACATTCTTTCCAAGTTCTTCTTTAGAAAGTTGCCCAAAAAGAAATCCTCTTAAGGAATCTTGAAGCTTGAGGATTTGAGGGTCTAACACAGAATAGCTCGTAGTATCCTTTCTCTCTTTAGAAAGGTTATGAAATTCGTTGATATTTCGTTGTTGTTTTAACTGTCAAAAATTGATTAAATCACTTATGTAATCGATTAAAGTGTTATTGAGCTTTCTGGAAAAGATTTATGAACAGTGTAATTGATTAAATCGCGATGTAATCGATTATCACAGGAAGCCTTATTCAAAATCATTGCCAATTAATCAATTACCACTGTGCTATAATCGATTATCATTGAAAATAATAGGAATACCCACAATAACCAAGAGGGGGTGAATTGGTTAAAACTTGGTCTTTTAAAATTTTCTTTTCTAAATCAGAGTTAGGATCTTAATCACTTTAAAACCAAGAAAGTTTTTATTCAACCAATTCACTCAGCTCAAGAAAACAATGTCTTAAAACTGAATTTGTTAAGTAATGATAAGAACACCAAGAATCAATGAACAAGATAGCAAAAAAGATATTAAAGAGCAGAGAATCAACACAAGAATTTATACTGGTTCACTTCTCAAGAGAAGCTACATCCAGTTTCTAATCAACACTAGATTAGAATTCCACTATTGAAAATATTTCAGTTCTTACAAGCTTGATTACATTTACTCTTTATCAACCCTAGATAAAGAAAGGAAATCTAAAACCCTATTAGACACCTTATCAACAAGAACCAGAGAACACTACTCTGTTCTTCCCTAGAGAACACTACTCTAGTGCAAGCCTCAAGAACAAATTTACAATAGCATCCAAATATAGAAAATTCAAAACAGAATTACACCCAAAGAGAATAGAGAGAAACAACCTGTTGATCCAATGATTATGAATGCAAATGAATTACCAACAGAGTTGTATGATCAAATGAAGCTTCAGAACATGCTCTCGTATTCTTCTTTGAAAGACTCTTGCCCAAGTAATCAATCAAAACCTCATGAGGATTAAGAGGTGGGACAAGAGGTTACTAAGCTCAGAAAAACTCTTTAAATCTTGGTGAAGGCTTGTATGTAATCAGAAATTCGTATATATCAAGTCATAAACCAGAACAAGCTTCACTCCTATTTACAAGAAAACTTTGTAACTAACATTAATCCATTAAACGCGCCAAATAATCGATTAAAACGCATAAGTAATCGATTAAATTGTCATTTTAATCGATTAAAGTGTTCATAGGTTTTCTGGGTTTGAACAACGCATAAGTAATCGATTAATACGACCTGTAATCGATTAAACCAGTAATACAACATTTCATAAAAGTCTTGTGTAATCGATTGCAAGAAACAGTAATCGATTAAAGCAGTGCAACAAGCTTTTCTGAGAACATTGTGTAATCGATTACAATACCTAGTAATCGATTATTGCAGTGGAACAAGCTTTTCAGAAAGTCTTATGTAATCGATTACAATACACGGTAATCGATTAAAGCAGTGAAGCATGATTTTCCTTTAACACTAAATAATCAATTACAATAAATGGTAATCGATTAAAGTGTTCATCAAAGCTTTTCCAGATTTGAAAACGAAGCAAATAATCGATTAATACGCTGTGTAATCGATTAAACCAGTGCAATTTGCATTTTTCCAAAAACATTGCTTCTTTGGTTCTTTTATAAAAACATGCTTTGATTCTTTGTTAAAACACTTAGGCACATGAATGATTTAAATGCATGCAATGCAAGGATCAACAGATTGGACTATTTAACACTTCATTTTACAATCTTCCAAGGCATTCCAAGGCATGTGAAAAAGCTCAAAACCATTCTTCAAGTCCTAAGCTTCAAGCTTTAAGATGCTCCCCTTATATCCAACAATCATGGATGTCCATTCTATGATTATGAATTGTGTAATTGATTACCACAATCTCATAATTGATTAAAAATGTTCTTAGTTCTCAAGTAATAGATTACCAGTGATTGGTAATCGATTACACCAGTGAGAAAATATTTTTCCAAAACTTGAAACATGGAACACTTGGCTTTTTATGCATTCATGAAATCCTTGTGTTTCTGAAAGGCTTTTTATGAAATGTATGATTTTGTGAAAACATGAATGCAAAAACATGAATGAGTTTTATGCAATGGATCATAGGATGGCTCATCTTAGACATACACAAATTACATATGTCATTCAATTGAATTGGCATGTAAAAACCTAAACATTTCAATGTCTAAGAACCTCAGCTTCTTGATCCTCTCAAGCTCCCCCTGAGTCTAACAATCTCCCTCTTTTTGGATTTGATCATGCCAAACTTCAATTGAACATCTTGATCCTTAGTTTTTTTTTAGGAGAGAGTTTCTATGAGCTTTTACTTGAAACTTGAAACAGAATCAGCTTCTAGCCAAGACCAAGTGTCAAGTATTCTTTGAATAAACTCTATGCATCATAAGCATTTTTTTGCTCCCCCTTTCTTATGTAATTTTATATCATTTCAGTTTAAGAGCAATGTTTATGTTCAGTTTAATCAGAGCAAATGTTCATGTATTTTTCTTTCCTTATTTTATCTTACTCTCCCTGCACCCTGCATATGTTCATTTTTCTGCCCCTTTTGATTTATCAAAGACAAAATATTCCAATAATATAGAAATAAGCAAAGGAAGATAAAAAAAAACATAAAAGCAATTTTATTTATTAATGATTCAAGGTGCATACTTGAAGGTAAACCATCAAAGATCATAGCAGAATGAGAAAATAGAAACAACATAACCATAAACTAAACAAGACAACCACTAAGCTAAAGATCATCAAAGTCCTTAAGACTCATCCTAGTCTCTATGTTGCTTAGTCTAGTGGTAATGTCTTCTAGAGAGGAATGAACATCAGCTAAATGTTCACGATGCAAAGCTATCATAGCATCCATCTTTTGAAAAGGTTTTGATCGATAGTTGTAACCCAATCCAAATTTATCACCAGCATACTTTTGCACACTTAACATTTGGTTTAAACTACATTTCCCTCGATAGAGCTTTTTCAAGAGATCTACCAAGTAGGAGTTTTCTGTTTGTAAAGTCATGCATCTTTTAAGATGGCTCTATTTGAAATCATCAAATTCCTTTTGTAAAACTTTGTTTTTATCTACTATTGAAGAAGAGGCACACACACAACCATTTGCTTTGTAGATCGAAACAAGTTTTTCATTTTCTTCTTTCAAGTTGCAAAGTTCAGCTTGCATTGAAGCTAGCTTAGTGGTATGCCATCTAAGATTACCTTTGAGCTTGTTATTGGAGATAGCAAGTTTTTGAGCCTCCTCATGCATTTCATTAAAAGTATCAACTAGTTGATCAAATTAAAGATTTACTTCTGATTCAGCACTTGAGTCTTCGTCATCAATTGTTGATGTTAGACAAACATTGGCCTCTTCATTCTCACTTAAAGATTCAAAAGTTGTTGATGTGTTATCTTCCCAATCTATGTAGGCTCTTTTGGATTTCCCTTTTTTCCTTTCTTTTCTCCTAACTGCTTCTTTAAGAAGATTGGACATTTAAATTTGATGTGGCCTTGCTTTCCACACTCAAAGCAGTTGAAGTTGTTGTTGTTGTTGTTGTTGTCATTTCTTTTGTTGAACTTTGTGAACTTTCTATTCTTGTTTTTCTGTATGAACTTGACAAATCTTTTGACAATTAGGTATAGATTTTCGTTACCTTCATCTTCACTTGAATCGTCATCTTTCTCAACTTTTGAGGACGCAGCTTTCAAGGCAATGCTTTTCTATTTCTTGTTTGCATCTTTTGCATTAGTTAGTTGAGACATTTCTAATTCATACTCAAGTAACTTACCAAAAAGTGCAGCCATAGACATCTTTGACAGATCTTTAGATTCTTTGATTGTTGTCACTTTTGGTTGCCAAGGTGTTGTTAAGCCTTTCAAAATCTTGATATTGAGTTCCTCTACATCAAATGTTTTGCCAATACCAAGTAGATGATTGACGATGTGTGTGAATCTGGCTTGGAGTTAAGAGATGTTTTCTGCTGCATTCATCTTGAACATTTTGTACTCATGGATCAATGCATGTTTTCTTGATCTTCTAACTTCATCAGTTCCTTCATGAGTGATCTCCAGCATTTCTCACATCTCCTTTGCACTCTTGCACCTAACTGTTCTGAAAAACTCATCAGAGGACGAGGCAAAGGAAGTTATCATGTTTTTTTTGCTTAAAATCATATTGAACTACCATATTTTCTATGTCATTCATTTCATCTCATTCTTTGGGAATCTTTTCATTATCAATAGTTTTTGTAGGTATCAAAGGACCTTGTTCAATTGCATTCCATGCACTGGGGTCATTTGATTGAATGAAAATCTGCATTCTATTTTTCCAAAAATTGAAGTGTTCTCCCTCAAACATTGGAGGACGGCTGAGGGAGGCACCCTCATTGAAGATAATTTGTGTGGTATTCATTTTCTTTAAAAGAAAGTAGTGATCTTGAGTAACACACAAGAACCTGCTCTGATACCAATTGAAAACAATATGAATAGCACACAAGAACCAAGATGAGGGGTGAATTGGTTTTCTTGGTCAATTAAAAATTTCTTAAACAATCAGAGTTAAAAGGGATCGTATCACAAAACAACCGATGAACACTTTCAATCAATCAAACTCTAATTCTTTAAAGAATCCAATGACAACAAAATATTTCAATTGATTATGAAAAGTTATACCAATGAATGACAATTAATAACCACAAGAAAAGATAAAAAAGAAGTAGTCAACACCAAGATTTATATTGGTTCACTTCTCAACCTAGAGAAGCTACATCCAGTTCTCCTAACCAATTAGTTAGAAATTCCTCTAGAAACACCTATTCTAGACAAGCTTTATGAAAGACTATTGCTTTAGTTACACAAACCAGAAATTCTAAAAAGAATTACAACCAAAGTAGTATTGAGAGAAACAGCCTGATGATCCATTACTAATGAATGCAAATGATTACCAAACTTGAATCAAGGTTTGAAAGACAAATCTCAGAACATTTTCTCCAAGTTCTTCTATAGAAAGTTGCCCAAAAAGAAAAGGAATCTTGAAGCTTGAGGATTTGAAGGTCTAACACAAAATAGCTCGTAGTATCATTTCTTTCTTCAAAAAGGTTATGAAATTCGTTGATATTTCATTGTTATATTTAGTTAAAACAAGAAACATCTATTTATAGAAAATTATTTTAACTGTCAGTAATCGATTAAAGTGTTCTTGAGCTTTCTGGAAAAGATTTATTAACAATGTAATCCATTAAATCGCAATGTAATCGATTATCATAGGAAGCCTTATTCAAAATCGTGACCAAGTAATCGATTACTACCATGTTGTAGTCGATTATCCCAGGAAGTTCATTATGTGATTATGAACTGTGTAATCGATTACCACAATCTCGTAATCGATTAAAAATGTTCTTATTTCTCAAGTAATAGATTACCACTGATTGGTAATTGATTACACCAATGAGAAAATATTTTTCCAAAACTTGAAACATGGAACACTTGGCTTTTTATGCATTCATGAAATCCTTGTGTTTTTGAAAAGCTTTTTATGAAACTTATGCTTTTGTGAAAACATGAATGCAAAAACATGAATAAGTTTTATGCAATGGATCATAGGATGACTCATCTTAAACATACACAAATTACATATGTCATTCAATTGAATTGGCATGTAAAAGCCTAAACATTTCAATGTCTAAGAACCTCAACTTCTTGATTCTCTCTAGCTCCCCCCGAGTCTAACATATCAATCCTCTTATGTGTCCTTGCAGATGATCAAAAATTCTTGGTTAAGTGTCGCATAGTCAATTCTAACTTATACTATAGTCTAGGTTCTCAGACTTAGTTAGAAGACCTTCATTACTTCACTTTGAAATACAAGGTGAGAAAATCACTTTAACATCACTTGAATCTAATTATAATTAAATTTAACTAATTATAAGTAAATTTTCAATCTTCAACTTTATCTGCAAGCTATTTCACAGTGTATTTGTACATAACTAGTAGCCAAATAGGTCAAATTTCCTAAAAAATCTTCATAAAATATACATAAAACATTAGAATAAATTATTAATTAATATTTTAGCATTGAAATAAAATTAAATTTTATCTTTTTGATTGTTCAATCACTTTTTCATAAATTAGAAAAAATACAGATCTTACAAAAATGTCCAAGTATGTGTATTCCCAATTGGCAAAAGGCCATAGAGCCACTATGTTGAGCAACTCCTCATCTAGTAAGTGAGATATGCTACCAAATTTTTGGCATTCTTGACATTTCTTCACATATTTGGCACAGTCTCTTTTGATAGTCGACCAGTAGTATCCGACTCTTTGTACTTGGGAAGCCATTGATCATGATCCTAAGTGCATTTTTCATATTCCTCCATGCATCTCATTTAACACATACTCGACTTGCTCTCGAGTTAAGCACTTCAATAGAGGGGGTGGAAAGCCTATTCTATAATTCTCCTCCCTCAATAACATAGTAACATAAATTTCTTTTGAGTTTCCTTGTGGCTACTGTGTCTTATGGAAGTGAGCCTTTCTCTAGGAATTCCTAAATCTCAGTCATTTGTTCTCGATTGATGGAAGTCACACTTAGCACCATCTTGCAAGACCTGGCTTTGAGATCGTTTCCTGGATCACCATTCTTTGTTGCCCTTTCTTCTTCTTTTTTTATCGACAAATGTTAGTTGTTATGATGTCAGTTTTGTTAGCAGAGGGGATCGAACCTGCAACTTTTCCCCCCTTCCTTTCTCCCTTAACCATCCAACTCACTTTATATCTCTAAAAGTATTTAGTTGCCCTTTCTTCTTTGTGTTGACATGTTTTGATAGCAAGTCGATTCTCTCATTTTTTTTTCTCTTACAACATGTCTGAGCTTAAACTTGGTGAATGTCTTTTTAAGTTGGGTATCTAAGTGAAAGTACCTTGTCATCTGGGGCTTCTTAGTATGAAAGTATCCATTCTGTTGTCCAATGACAAGTTGGAATCACTCTAACACTTCAAGTGTTTGGCTCCCACTTCTTTTACTAACCTCATTCCAGCTAGGAAGACTTTATACTCGACCTGATTGTTTGTTGTTTCAAACTTGAACCTAAGGGATTGCACTAGGATTACTCCATTTGAACTTTCTACAAGACTTTTGCGCCCTCGCCTTTTGTGTTTGACGATCCATCTATATACAACTTCCACCATAGTTGTAACACCCTAAAATTTCGATAATTTGAAAATAGATGTTTGATGTGATTGTTGTGTTATTTGACTATTTGATAAGTTTGTATTAGTTGAATGATCATTGTGTAAATTATCATTGTGTTATTGCTTGGTGTAGATGTCAAGTTATGTGGAGTTTGTTTGAGTTGCGTTCAATTGTGTGATTCTGAGTTTGACCCAAAAACCTATTTCAATAAAATTACCATTTTGAATTAGTTAACCGTTGGATCGTCTTCCAATGTTAAAGATGGGTTTCTAACCCATATATGTAAATTTTGACCGTTGGGATTGTAAAAATATTGTCTGGAATGTGAGAAATTAATTTTTCACTGAAGCAGAAAATTCTAGAATCTGGTCAGCTCGCCCAGGCAAATTTTACAGGCACTTTTGCTCGTCTGGGCGAGTGGAGGCGGTGCTGAATACGTATTTAAGCTTCCAAGTCATGAAAATGGAGGTTTTTGCCTGCCACAAACCTTCCCCAACCTCCCACCATCACCCTCCACCACCCAAGACCACCGGTGACCAGCACGGACCGTTGTTGCTTGCCACGAGACCACTGCACGGAGAGGAACCCTTTAATCAGAGCGGAATCTTTGAAACTCTTCTTGAAGTTTTGATATAGAGCTCCCAATCCTCCTTTCTTGATTTTCTTGAGGTAATATTAGTTTCTTTTGTCTTCTCCTAGCTAGTTTAAGCTTCTATTAGTGTCTCTTGTGTTTTGGGTATCGCTGTTGGAGTTTTACACTTCCTTTGAAAATCCCTTTGAAATGAGATGTTGTAAAAGTCTCCTTTTTATGAAAGTGATGTCATTTTTGTGATCCTTGTTGAACCTTGATCACATTGGTGTGATCAGAATTTCAAAATGATGTCTTTTGATGTAAACTCTTAAAACACCCTTTTAGCCCTTTTTTGATTTGGGTGGGTATTTGACCCCAAATGTTAATATTGATCTTACCTTGGAAATCTATATTAAATTGTCTTTGATTTGGTATATAGAGCTCTGTGTTTGGATGAAAACACGCGTATTGAAGGATCTCCAACACAACTCTGTGAGGTTTTAACAAGAGAACTCCTAGTTAGGTAAGGGGAGTTTATTATTTAGTTATAGTTTTGGTACCATAGTTGGGGGTCAGGGAGTCCAACTATAAGGATATCTGCTTGTCCCTGTTGTGTGCTAGTTTTCAAGAAAAACTATGTTTTTAACTAATGGGATGCGATGTATTTATGATTGATGTATGTTTGTTCCTGTGTGTGCTCGTTTTCAAGAAAAACTACTTTTAACTAATGGGATGCGATGAATTGGCTTGCTGATAGATATAACTGTGAATGATATTATTATTGTAATGATTGGATTTTTGGGAAAAGTTTTAATTATAAAGGAGACTCTGCCCAAATTTTTATAATATGTTTTCCTATTTAATTCTTTATTAAATTTTTAAAAGGGCATAAAAGTGTGTTTTATATATTGTAGTCCTCCTCTTTAATTTAGAATTTTCCTAAAAATATCAGTCTTGTGATATGGTGAATTGTGAATGTATGAAATTTGGGTTGTCTGAAGACCTGGGGAATATGAATCTCAGGCAAATGTATTATGTATAGATGTGAAATGTGATTGCTTGTGATGTCGTTGATAATATTGAAATTGGGATGCCATTGAGGTAGTTGATGATATTCAAATGAGATGATATTGATATGCATGATGATGATATTACGATGATATGATGTTAAGGTTGATAATGACATTGATGAGAGATAATGTTGATGTGAACAATGTCATTGTGTATGGATATACATGGATACCCATGGGGGGTGTATGACGGGTTACCTTTGCAAGGAAGGATTTGTTCCTAGCCCAGTCATAAATTGATGGTGCCCATGGTTGTAGGCTGTGTATGTACACGTGGGATGCAATGACCGATTGGTTACTCTTGCAAGGATGGATTTGTTCCTAGCCACGGTCAGTGTATGAGTGAGCCCACATTGGTGTGTTATGTATGTACATAGGGGGTGCATGACGGGTTACCCTTGCAAGGAAGGATTTATTCCTAATCGGGTCATGCATTGATGATGCCCATGTTTCATACTTCATTTGTATGTATGGAAATAGAATGAAGGCACGCGCTTACCTGTGGGTTTCAATGGGCTGAGAATGCATGTACTAAGGGGTCATCAGGTTTGGAATTCCCTTACGACGTTGGCTAATCACCGGGTGAGGGAATGGCCAGTGCACGATAGGGTGGCCCTGATAGGAGGTGAATCATTTTTCCTGAGAGAGGCTATTTTCATGAGGATGGTACCACATTGCATGCTAATAGATGAGTCAGGTGCATGCATCATTCTATGCATGATTGTTTGAGTTGTTAAATGTATTGGATGATTGGTTTGTTGTGTGTATTGCAATCATGGATTTTTGTTAGTAATTGTGGTGGGTAATGTTGTTTCCTTTCCAATTATTGTTACCTGATGCTTGTTGGTTTTATATAATAAACTCACCCTTGCATTTGTTGTACCGTGTGGTTGGTACCTGTGATGATCGCGAACTTTCATTCGTGTGAGCAGATGAGCAGCAGTAGGTGATCTTGGAGGGAAATCTTCTTTTTGGTTCGAGCCGCCAAGCCGACGTGATGACGTTGGATTTCTTTTTGGAGAAAAAGTTGTGTTTTGTTAATCAACTCTTTCTTAGTTAGTTCTTTGGCTATGTGTTAAATATGTAATTTCAGGTGCATATACATGTAAAACTAAAGGAAGTTCTAACATATGGATGACATGTATTGATTTAATATATATATATATATATATATATATATATATGTGTGTGTGTGTGTGTGTGTGTACATATGTGTTTAATTATGTAATTGTAATATATGTATGATAATTGCATTATCACGAAAAATTTACCATCATTTTCATAATCAAATTAATGGAGTTTTTATTAAAATTTGAGATTTGCACGATGAAGAGTTAGTGATATCGTAGCGATGAGGCGGGTCATTACAATAGCGATTCTACCTCTGTAGTGGTTGTCAATTTTTGGCTAGGAAATGTGCCAAGCACTGAGCCTTCATTAGAGACCTTGATTCGTACTTGATTCCTATTTCTGGTAGCTCAACAAACCAAGCTATCATTTGGCTGCGAGTTTTGTTTTCTTCACTACTATTTGAATAGGATGATCAGTTCGAACTACTATCTGATGACTTTGGAAATACAACCTTAGTCTTCTAGCAAAAGTGACTATAGTTAAGGCTAACTTCTCAATAATTTAATATTGAGACTTTGCATCCTTTAGGACTTGACTGACATAGTAATCATGTGTTCAATTCTTGCCTTCCTTTACCATGATTACTAAACTTAAGGCATGTTCTGATGTCACCAAGTATATAATTATATCCTTTCCAGGTTGTGGTTTTGTGAGGATATGTGGTGAAGCAAGGAACTCTTTGAGATTCTAAAAGTTAGCCTCAAATTCTTCATTCCACTATGTTCCCTCTTGTTTCTTTAGAAGCTTGAAGAAAGGTTTGCTTGGCTGTGTCAACTTCTTTCGAAAAAAATTTGGATAATGCTACTAATTGATCTTTTTCAAAGTATTTGGGCCTCTCATCTCAATGATAGTCACACACTGATAATGACTATCGAATCATTACAAATAACAAATAAAACTAAGGTTAATTTTGTAGTAAAGGAAAAACCTAGGTTGACTTATAGATACAATTCACTTTGGTTTTGAACTAAATCCACTTATAAACAGTTGAGGAATTTCATCAAACATTTTGCATACAGTAAAAATGAAAATTGCAGAAACACACAAACAAAAATGCAAAAAATGCAAAAATAGATAAAATTGATGAAAGATGTTATGAAACAGACTCAAGAATATCAATCCAATTCACCAAACCAAGCAATTTGAATTATCATAGTTCTTCAAATAATGATCATATTATGAAGGTTCATTCAATGTCATTAGAAGCAATTCAATCGAATTAACTCCTAAATCAATTGAAATCACAAATCAGATTGAAATATCATCCAAACAATCTGTGATTAAAATTCAAAATTACGAAATGAATCCAGAAACTAATCCATTTTCAATCCTAAGCACATTCATAATCATGAAAATAGAAAATAGGATTAAAGAAGAAGATTCATTTACACAAAAATTGAAATACCAAACGAAAACTCAAATTCTCCTTGCTTGGACTAGATCCTTTGATTGATTGATTGTTTAGCCTTCCATGATCATCATCAGTGGAAGAGCCACAAAATTTGTGTAAGAAAATAGAAGAACAAAATTGAAAAGAAGAAGAAAAATGAAGAACAATTGAGAGAAAAAGATATGAAAAAGTTTGATCTAAAAACTTGCACAAGAATTCTCAAAAATCAGTTTGTACAAAGTGAAGCAACTAACTAACTAACTAACTACATAATATATAGGGACTGAAGAGAAGGAAGGGATGGGCTCTGATTAGGCCCATATAATCTAACTAATTAAGCTAATTACACAAATCAAAGCCCAATCTTGTAGCCCAAAGCTCAAGTGCAAAGGTTATGACTTCCAAGGTTAAAATGACTCTCAAACCCGCAGAACTGTCCCAAGCTTATCTCTGACCAAATTGTGTCTCTTTTCCTTATCTTTTCAGGGACACTTATAGGCTGGATTAGGAGTTCTGTAGAATCCTCTAGGTCCTGCACAAAGAAGATAGGTCAAGCAAGCACAAAATCCAAAAATAAGAAATAATTATCAATTAAGCCCAATCATTTGCCTTAGACCAAAACCTAGTTAATGATGTTGATGATGATGATGTTGAAATGAGATAATATTGATTGAGTTGATGATGTTGAAATGAGATAATGATGATATTGTTGATGATGTTGAATATTGATGTTTGTGATGATAATATTGAAATAAAATGATGTTGATGTTGTTGATGACATGATGATGATAATGTTGATAATGACATTGACGAGGGATGATGTTGATGTGTACAATGTCATTATGTGATGTGGATACACATGGATACCCATGGGGGGTGCATGACTGGTGTAACGACCCATCACGTCGCTACTGTATCATTGACTTTTAATTACGTCATTATCATGTTTTAAATGAAAACTCCTTTAATTTGATTATGAAAACAATAGTAAATTTTTCGCGAGCCCATAATGATCATCATCATAAAATAAACACGTAAATAAGATACCTCGATCATATACATATATATATATATATATATATATATATATATATATACACACACACACACACACATACCAAACATAGCTTAGTCGTAGGTACAATTAATTATGTCTAAAATGTATAAGCTTTTCAAAATAACACAAGAAGTTATACAACGAAAGATACTTTATCAAAACACAAAACATGTCTGGGTTCTGATCCATTCTCATCCCGGCAACTCGGTGGCTCCAACCCAAATGAGGTTATCTTCCCGGTTACCTACTGCTGTCTGTCTGCTCACACGAACACGATTCGTGATCATCACAGGTACCAAGCCACATGGTACAACAATGCAAAGATAAGTTTATCATATTAAACAACAAACAATAAATAACATCAGTTAGGGAAAACAATTCGGACATCACCATATCATCACAAATATCCAAGCATCTCATCACGCAACTAACACGCATGGGCATCCAAAAACATTCCATAAGTCAACTTATAATGTCTAGCATGATGCATGCTCCTGACTCAACTCTCAGCATGCAATGTGGTACCATCCCGAAAATAGTCCATCCGTGTGGTTTCGATGATGCAGTATCTCGTTAGGGTCACTCTGTCATGCACAGGTCGCTCCCCCCGGGTAGTGATCAACATCTGGGTGTCAGAAGGAGTACCCAACAGACGTGGCCCCCAGTTAGCCCGGTACCCTACAGGCAATCATCCTATTTCTGTCATGTAAATGTTGTATGTCCCATAGGCACCATCAATGCATGACCCAATCAGGAACAACTCGTCCTAGATAGGATAACGTCATGCACCCCCATGTACATACCGCCACAATCACGAGTTACCCCAACATGGGTTCATCGATGCACTGACTGCGGTCCTTGCAAGGTTAACCACCTGGTCTTGGCATCTCTCATGTCTATACATAGCATATCACCACGGCACCATCAATGTATGACCCAGTCAGGAACAACCCGTCCTGGATAGGATACTCGTCATACACCCCTGTGGGTATCTATATATATCCACCCGCATTTGATAACCATGGGCACCACCAATGTATGACCCAATCAGGAACAACCCGTCCTAGATAGGATAACTCGTCATACACCCCCCACGGTATCAATGCATACATCATTATCTCAAGCCATCACATAAGCTGACCTCAACTGCTATCAACATATTCACATTCGTTCCTTATACGTCATTCACAAATACAAATAAACTAGTGAGCCGGTGTGAAGTATTAGGTGTCCGGGTTGACACCTAGATATAATAACTTTAGGTAAAAATCTGAACAAGGTCGTACGAGGTCGATAAAGGTTAGTCAAAGGCGGTCAAGGGGGTAAAGGTTGGACAAGGGAAGACAAAGGTGGACAAGAGCGAACGAGGTTGGAAGAGGTCAGTCAAGGTCAGACAAGGTCGATAAAGGTTAGTCAAAGGCGGTCAAGGGGGTCCTTGGGTTTCTATAGAATACCAAGGACGGACTTAGCACTATGCAATCGATTACATAAGTGTTGTAATCGATTATAACAGATAGCGCTTGCATGACTCGGGATTGTATTAATATCACCAACCTACACAAGGTTGTCCGGGTAAGGAAACCAGACAGCTGACAAAGAAAAGGCTTGAACTTAGCGATTCTAAGGAGAATAGTCCATCCCAGGTGAGGAACCCGGTAAATCTAAGGAAAGGAGATGAGCTTAACCGAGTAGGAGACCCGGTGGCTCTTTTCCCGAGAAGGCACGAGCTTATCCGAGTTAGGAAACCCGATGGCTTTTTCGAAGTAACTTGAGCTCAACAGCTCTAAAGTACCACCCTGATAAGTGCCCTAAATCAGTTAAAACCGTGTTTTAAATAAAGGCACTTATCCCTTGATTTCATAAGTTTTTATCATAAATTTACCCTAAACCTAGTTAAATAGCTCGTATTGCTTGTATACATGTCATTCGTCATATTTTGGAAGATTAATCCAACATGTTTTGTATTTTGATAGATTTCGAGGATTTTCGGGGCTTCCGAAAACAAAAAGCAAGCAAATAGGGATCATAAAGCAAACCTGGGAGGTGTATCAAGCAAATCAGGCCCAAGGCCCAAAAGGAATTCTCCAGAAGGTGCTTTAACTCGCTTGGGCGAGTAAATATAGTGTAAATTGGTCGTTTGGGCGAGCTGCACCTGCAAATGGGCCTCCAAGTGGCCAAGTGGACGTGCAATTGGGCCCTTAACTCGCTTGGGCAACTGAAACATGAATAAAATGGTCACTTGGGCGACCAAACACGAGCAGATCAGCCCCTATAAATACCCAAGCACCCCCAAGGCTCACAGCATCCCTCTCAACTCAACTCTTCTCCTCCTTGCTTCTTCTAAGCTTTTTGTAGTAAATATTAGTAGTAGGTAGATTAGGAAAGTGAGAGAAGTAAGATTGAGTGTGGAGACTCTGCCGGAAAGAAGCGGTGATGGGGTCCTTCATCAATTCTTCTCTTAAGGAGGTTCTCTCCATGCTTGGTTAGTTTTTCTTAAGGATTGGATGTAATCTTCTATCCCTATGTTTCTCTTTTAATATTTATTTATGCATTAATCTCTTCTATTCCTTCTTGGTAATTTTATTCCATTCTTAATGCTTGAATCTACTTGATCACTAGTTTCATGAAATTGGATTCTAAGTTTAACTGGAAAGTACTCTTAGAGTTTGAACTGAATAATTTTACCCATTACGTTACGATCGCTAGGAATAGGGCGTACCATTTTGATTGCATAAAAGCACGCGATAATAATTCTTAATGCTGGGATATTTACTTTGTATGTGAGGGATCGATATTCGGTAAAAATCCTTAGAACTCGATTGCGAGGGATCGATTCGAGGTTAACATAGTGTGCATCAATAAGGATAGATAATGATTATTGCATGGTAATATTAATTGGATATCGAGGTATGAATGATGAAATCCAATCCTATGCTTTTCTTGAATTAATTAGCTTTCGTACTTTTTAATTATTTTTCGTTATTTCCGTAAAACCATCAAAACTTCGACCATACTCGTTGTACATAACTATTCAACTGTTAAGTTTTATTTGAATTAACTGAGTAGCACAAGTCCCTGTGGAGACGAACTTTTATAAATTTTGTAACTTACAACGACAATTGGTACGCTTGCCAAAAGTCTAACAAGTTTCTGGCGCCGTTGTCGGGGACTTGCGTCGCTCACTCAGTTCTTTCAAATTTAAATTTTTCAGTTGAATAGGACTTTTTCTTTTCTTTCTTTATTTTGATAAATTCTCTTGTGTTTTATTTTATTTTCCCTAACCTCGGTACTTACGAATTATTACAAGTTTGTCCTTTTTCCTTTTTGAGGTAAATTTCTTGCAGCTACATCGTTATTTAATTTTGAAATTACCAAAAAGAAGGAAAAGTACTAAACAACCAAAAAGCTACCGAGTGAATCTTCTTCTATTTTTATTCTCCTTCACTAGTAAAGCCACCTGTAATTTATATTATGGTTGATAAAGGAGGGGGAGAAGAAAATAGACCACCACAGAGGACTCTTGGTGACTATGCGTATCAACAAAGACCAAAGTATTACAACAGCATAGTCATTCCTCCTTTCAGTAAGAAGATTGTGGAATTAAAGCCTGCATTGCTCAGTCTTATTGGATCACATCCATTCGCTGGACTAGATCATGAAGATCCATACACTCATTTGTCTACCTTCATGGAGCTGTGCAGTACCATGGGAGCTTCTGATGAAGATGCTGAAGCTGTCTACCTCAGAGCTTTTCCATTTTCTTTAATAGGTAAGGCAAAGACTTGGCTTTAATCCCAACCAAATAAAAGTCTTAGCACTTGGGAAGAAGTGGAGGAGAAATTCATTGCCAGATTCTTTCCTCTATCTAGATTCATAAATGCAAAATCAGCCATTGCTACTTTTTCTCAAGGGTTTAATGAATCTCTCTGTGAAACATGGGAGAGATTCAAATCTTTACTACGGAGGTGCACAAACCATAACTTTGATGATCCTGCACAATTACATATTTTCTACAGTGGTTTGAGACCTCAAACAAAGATGATTCTTGATGCCTCAACTGGAGGTACGATGATGTCAAAGAGCCCGAAGGAAGCAATTGTAATCATTGACTCCATAGCAACCAGTGATTACGAATCTCATCATGATAAATCTCTGATTCAAAGAAAAGGTATAATTGAGCTGGATACTCAGAATGCAATTCTAGCTCAAAATAAACTCTTGACTCAACAATTAGAGGCCTTAACAAAACAGATAGGCCAACTTCCTCAACAAATTCAACAAGCACCTCATGGTTGCCCACAAGAGGAGGTCCATTATTTGCAGGATCAGACCAGACCTCAACAAAACTTCCAAGGAAATTACCAAGGCTACATAGGTGGTCCAGGTTCAAATCAGCCTTATGGCTGGAGGCAACAAAATGATAATGCATATTATGGTCTAACTAACTCTTCTTTTGTAGGCCCCTCTAACAACTCTTATGTAGGTTCTTCAAATATGGTTCCACCACAACAACAAGAAGCTCAACCTGATAGAATATCAAAAATGGAAGATACTCTAACTCAGTTTATGCAGATGTTCATTTCAAATCAAAAGAACACTGAGGCTTCCATCAAAAATCTTGAAGTTCAGGTTGAACAACTTGCAAAACAACTATCTGAGAATAGAGGTGGATCTTTTTTAGCAAACATACATGAAAATCCAAAAGAACCAAGGGAGTGTTTTAGGGTGGATGTCCTGAATGGAGGAATTTCTGACTCCAAGAGGTTGGTTCAAGGAAAAGATCGTTCAGAGAAAATATCAACTGAAGCATTGAAAGAGATGAGTGAATCTGAAGAAGAAGATAGTTTAGATCATCTCCAACAACCAGATGCTTTCAAAGAAATTCCTTACCAGCAAACTCTCTTTGAGGAATTGTTAGAGGAAGAGAAAGATCAAGAATCACAAACAAAGGTAAACGCAGTACCTCCACATGCTAAGAATGTTTTCCCTACAGGAAATTTAAAGAAACTAGTTATCAATAAATCAATGCTCTCTAAAAAAGAAAAGAAACTGGTGAAAATATTGGAGGAAAATACAAAAGCTAAAGGCTCATCCCTATTGTCCAATTTCTAGGAGCCAAAGCCATAACAAAGGCGTCCAGCTAATATGACGTTAAAGAATCGCTCCTGGGAGGCAACCCAGTGTTTTTAATTTTTTGACTTTATATGTGTTATTTTAATATATGTCTTATGTCTTTTTAATTTAGGTCTTATCTTTTTGGAAAGTGTCATCTGTTTTTGCTAGAACTTAGATACAGGTCAGGTTAGGGGGAGTAGCAAAAATAGATGAAGACAAGGAACGTGGCAGATCCTATTGATTATCTGAATGAAGGGCACTGAAGCTCCTCAGCCACGATCTTCAAAAAAAAAAATTTGTGACATTGTTTATTTTATTTACCGCTTTGTAGTTTAAATTCAGTACTTTGTTTATTTAGTTATTATTATGTTTTATCTTTTTGGGGCTTAACTGATATAACATGTTTTGAAAAGAATTAACAGATATAAATGTTTTGAAACTTTTTTTTTCTGGATCAGATACCACAAAATGATTTTTTTCGGAAACTTTGAGAATGAAAAAAA
>QARZ01040569.1:8926-33746 GCA_013407115.1 Glycine latifolia
ATCATTATTAATATATGAAACAAGATAAAGAGCGCTTATAATTTATTCATGACAATATGAAAAGTACATGTACGTCCTAATCTAATGAAAAGATTGTCTCTAGGACATCCATATACTAACAGTATGTACATGGGAGATGTATGGAGATCCTAGCCAGGATGAGTTGTTCCTGTGTCGGGCCATACGTCGATGGTGCCCATGAGGGACATACAACTTTTGCAGCCCGTGTTGGGATGGCCCTCATTTGGGGCTGTATGTATGTACATGGGAGGTGTATGGAGATCCTAGCCATGACGGGTTGTTCCTGTGCCGGGCCATACGTTGATGGTGCCCATGAGAGACATACTTCATTTGCATGACGGAAATAGGATGATTGACTGTAATAGTATGAGGAGTACTGGAGGGCCACATCTGTAGGGAGATCCTTATGACACCCATTTGGCTGATCACCATGGGGGGTGAGTCCTGTACATGACAGAGTGACCCCGACGTCAACTACAGCTATCATTTGGACAATGGATTTGGCCTATTTCTGAGATAGTACCATATTGCATGCTGAGAGTTGGGTCAGGAACATGCATAATGTTAGGCATTTTAAGTTGACTTGTGGAATGTTCCTGGATGCCTGTTCGTGTTGGTTGCATGTGATATACTTGGTTTTTGTGATGGTATTGTGACGCTTGAATTGTCTTCCTTAACTGGTGTTACCTTTTGCTTGTTATTTTATATGATGACCCACCCTTGCTTTGTTGTGCCGTGTGGTTTAGTGCCTGTGATGATCGTGAACCCGGTTCGTGTGAGCAGACAGACAATAGTAGGTGACCGGGAATATGACCTATCTTGGTGGAGCCGCTGAGTTATCGGGATGACGATGAGTTAAATCCCGGGCAGAAGTCATGTTCTGCTAGTTGTACCCCTTGTTTAGATAGATACACCCTATTTTTTTCTAGTTGCACCCCCAACGTTTAATTCCTTGTTTCCTTTGTAAAACACTTATATGTTTCCTTTAGATATGGTTAATTGTACCTACCTTTAACCTATGTTTTGTATATATATATGTGTGTGTGTGTGTGTGTGTGTGTGTGTGTGTGTGTGTGTACTTGAGATGCCTCATATGCATTTTCCCTACGTGTTTATTTTATGGTTATTGTCTTTATAAGCTCGCAAAAAATTTACCAGTGTTTTCACAACCAAATTAAAGGAGTTTTCATTTAAATTATGTTAATATCATGCTTAAGAATTAGTGATACAGTATCGACGTGCTAGGTCGTTACACCTTCAACTAGATCTTATCAACACCTGGACAGATATGAAGAGAAGATTCTTGGAGAAATTCTTCCCTGCATCCAGAACAGCTTCCATCCGGAAAGAAATTTGTGGTATAAGGATGGAGAGACATTGTATGAGTACTGGGAGAGATTCAACAAGTCGTGCTACATGTCCTCACCATCAAATCAGTGAGCAACTATTGATCCAGTATTTTTATGAAGGTTTGATGTTGATGGACAGGAGTATGATAGATGCAGCCAGTGGAGGCGCTTTGATGGACAAGAATCCTGTTGCTGCAAGACAGTTGATCTCTAACATGGCAACCAATTATCAGAAATTTGGTACTAGAGGTGTTGCAACATCCCTTGTGATACAAACGAAGTTTCTATTTCTATGGTTGCTGATAACTAGAGGTTGGAGAACAAACTGACAGAGTTGACATCCCTTGTGAGACAACTTGCTATTGGTCAAAATTAGAATGTGATGGCAGCCAATCAACCAAGGTTGTGTGGTATCTGTTGTGCACCTGATCATCCAATAGATGCATGTCCCACTCTATAAGAAAAAGAACAAGTTGCTGAAGTTTCTGCCTTACAACCTGGACAGTTATTCAGACCTTAACAATAATATAATCCTTACTCCAATACTTATAATCCTGGTTGGAGAGATCACCCGAATTTGAGGTATGGTCCTTTTCCACAACCTCCACAGTAGACACAACAACAACAGCCATTCAGACCTCAACAGCAGCAATATCAACCCTCCACCAGCAAATACCAAGCTCCTCCATTCAGACAATAACCATAGTTCCAACAGCCTGCAGCAACACCTGCACAACCTGTGCAGACCAGTTCTGGACCTTCTTTGGAGGATTTGATGAAGCAAATAGCAATCACCAACATTCAGTTTCAATTGAATGTCAGCGCCCCCATCCAAGACCTGCAGACTCAGATTGGACAGTTAGCTACAACTATCAACCACATGCAGCAACAAGGTTCTGGCAACATTCCAGCACAACCAGTTATTAATCCAAAGAATGTGAGTGCTATTACCTTAAGGAGTGGCACAGAGCTTCCAAATGCTGGTGCTAAAATTGATGCTGGTAAAAAAGTTGATGATGGTGCCAACACAAATTCTGCATCAGCACATATTCCTCTACCTTTTGCTTCTAGATCCATCTCTACAAAAAAAGCGGAGTTTAACTCTGATCTGCTTGAGACTTTCAGGAGGGTGAAAGTCAACATTTCGCTCTAGGATGCCATCAAACAAATTCCAAAATATGCAAAGTTCTTGAAGGATTTGTGCACCCACAAGAGGAAGTTGAAGGGAAATGAACAAGATGGGTAGAAATGTATCTGCACTTATACAGGACAAAACTGTTGATTCCATTCCACTATCCACCTTGCCACAGAAGTGCAAGGATCCTGGCACTTTCACTGTCCCTTGCACCATTGGAGATTGTACTTTTGCAGATGCCATGTATGAGCTTGGAGCCTCCATTAATGTGATGCCCACATCAGTTTACAGATCATTACATCTTGGTGATTTGACTTCTCTTGGACTTTTACTTTCCCATTCTAATTCAGTTTTTGTCTTAGGCAAGTTAGTGGGCTTAATTGCTAATTGTTGCGTATTTTTGGATTTTATGCTCACTTGATGTATCTGCCTTGTACAGGACTTACAGAGCTCTACAGAACTCCGAATTGAGCTTTATTATAGTCCTTGGAAAGATAAGGAAAAGATCTACAAGTTTGTCAGAAATAAGCCGAGGACAATTCTGCCATTTGGAGGGTTATTTTAGGCTTTGAAGTCAGAACCACTGCACTTGTATTTTGGGCTGCAAGTTGGACTTTTATTGGTGTAAATAGCATAAATAATTAGAATTGATGGGTTGTTCATGGCCCATTCTTTTCTTTAGGCTTAGTCACTATATATTGGTGACATTAGGAGGAATTAATACTTTACATTTCATTTTGCAAAAAAATAGTTTTACATTTCTCTTTTTAAGTTTTTAGAATCAAAACATGTTCTCTTATTTTCTCTCAACTGTTATTCCTTGTTCTTCATTTTCATTTTCCCTTCTTCCATTTTCGTGCACTTATTTCATGGGGCTTTCATTGATGATGATCATGGAAGGCTAAATAATCAATCAATCCAAGGATCCAACCCAAGCAAGAGAAGAATTTTAGTTCTGGTTTGGTATTTCGAATTTTGTGTGAATGTTCACTTTCTTCTTCAATTGCTATTCTGTTTTCATGATTATGAATGCATTTGGGATTGAAAGCGGATTAGGTTATGGATTCATTTCCTAATTTCGAATATAAATCACATATTAATTGGATGATATTTCAATTAGGGTTGCAGTTTCAATTAATTTAGGGGTTAATTCGATTGAACTGCTTCTAATGAAATGGAATGAACTTTCACAATAGGATAAATTTCTAAGAACGATGATGATTCGAATAGCTTGGTTTGGTAAATTGGATTGATGCTCTTTAATCTATTTTACATTACTTGTTATTAATTCTGTTAGTTTTTGCATTGATCTTTAATCGTAGTTTGTGTTTTTGCAATTTTTACTTCGCACCTGCAAACTGTTCAACAAAAAACCCCTTTACTGTTAGTAGTGAATTGAAGATAGAACCATATTGATAGTGTCTTTGAGTCGACCTAGGTTAATCCTGTGCTACAGAATTAACGTAGTTTAATTGTTTTGAAGCGACACAACAAACGCATATCACCTGTCCAAGTGGTCCTTAAGAAGTCGGGTATCACTGTTGTGACAAATCAGGATAATGAGTTGATTCCAACTTGAGTAGCCAACAATTGGCGAGCATGCATTGACTACAGGAGACTTAACCAGGCAACTCACAAGGACCATTTCCATCTCCCCTTCATTGACCAAGTTCTAAAGAGGTTGGCAGGTAAATACCATTATTGCTTTCTTGATGGTTTTTCTGGTTACATGCAGATTCATATTGCACTAGGGGACCAATACAAGACCACATTCACCTGTCCATTTGGCACATTTGCCTACACTAGGATGCCTTTTGGCCTATGCAACACACCTGCTACCTTCCAAAGGTGCATAGTGAGTATCTTTTCTTATTTATTAGAGAGTTGCATGGAGGTGTTTATGGATGATTTCACTATTTATGGTTCCTCTTTTGATGCATGTTTTGATTAGAGAGTTCTTGATCGATGTATTAGGACTAACCTTGTTCTTAACTTTGAGAAATGCCATTTTATGGTACATGAAGGTATAGTCTTAGGGCATTTAGTCTCTAGTAGAGGTCTTGAGGTCGATAAATATAACATTGATGTTATTACTTCTTTACCATACCCTACTTCTGTGCGAGAAGTGTGTTCTTTTCTTGGACACACAGGTTTTTAAAGGAGATTCATCTAGGATTTCAGCAAGATTTCACTATCATTGTCCAAGCTTCTCCAAAAGGACATAGACTTTATGATTCATCAGCCTTGCAGAGAGGCATTTGAGGAATTGAGAAGGAAGCTTACGACCTCTCCCATCATGCAGCCACCAGATTGGGAACTTTCCTTTGAGCTCATTTGTGATGCCTCTAACTATGCACTTAGGGTTGTGTTGTCACAGAGAGTTGATAAATGATCCCATGTCATTGCTTATGCTTCACGCACTTTAGATGCAGCCCAAGTTAAGTACACTACCACAGAGAAGGAGCTTTTAGCTATTGTTTTTGCTTTAGATAAATTCCAATCTTATTTGCTTTGCTCTCATATCACTGTCTTTACTGACCATGCAGCTTTGAAGTACCTGTTGAAGAAGCCTGATGCTAAACCTAGATTGATCAAGTGGATGCTTTTCCTTTAGGAGTTTGATATTGAGATTAAGGACAAGAGTGGCGCGGAAAACTTGGTTGCTGATCATTTGAGTAGTATTTAGGGACCTGTTGGATCTTTCCTATTTGGGATAATTTCCCTGATGAGCATTTGATGCACTTGCATTCATCACATATCACCCCTTGGTTTGCTGACATTGTGAATTTCATAGTTGCATCTGTTGTTCCACCTCATGTTTCTAGGTCTCAAATAGATAAACTTGAGAGTGATGGTAAATATTATGTGTGGGATGATCCTTATTTGTGGAGGTTTGGTAGTGATCAAGTGATCCGCAGGTGTGTGCCAGATTATGAAATTCAGTCTATTCTTCAGTTTTGTCATGGCACACCTACTAGCAGTCATTTTGGTCTTCCGCGGACCGCTGGGAGGGTATTGGACTGTGGGTTCTATTGGCCCACTTTATTTAGAGATGCTCATGACTTTACCACCACTTGTGAGAAGTGTCAGAGAGCAGGAGAAAGCATTACACGTAGACATGAGATGCCTTAGCAACCTATTATTTTTTGTGAGATTTTTGATGTATGGGGTATTGATTTTATGGGTTGATTTCCTGTTTCTCATGGTTTTTATATATTCTGCTTGTTGTTGATTATGTTTCCAGATGGGTTGAAGCTAAGGCTACTAGAACTAATGATTCTAAAGTTGTTGCGTATTTTGTGAGATCCAACATTTTTTGCAGGTTTGGTGTACCTAGAGCCATTATCAGTAACCAGGGGAGCCATTTCTGTAACAGGTCATTGACATCCTTGCTTCTAAAGTAAGGGCTCACAGGACCACTTATCGAACACCTTTTGGGATGTCTCCCTACAGGGTGGTTTTTGGTAAGTCATGCCACCTTCCGGTGGAGATTGAACACCGTGCTTATTGTTCAGTGAAGAGTTGTAACATGGCATTTGATGAAGCAGGTATGGAAAGGAAGCTTCAATTGCAAGAACTTGAAGAGATCTGCTTAAAAGCCTATGAGAACTCCAATATTTACAGGGAGAAAGTGAATAGATTTCATGACTCTAGGATTCTTAGGAAGGAGCTCTATATTAGCCAAAAAGTGCTATTGTTTAACTCTCGTCTCGACTGGTAAACTTCGATCTAGATGGGATGGACCATTTGTTATTACTAATGTTTTTCTCATGGTGCAGTTGAGATTAAAAATGAAGTTATCGGCAAGGTCTTCAAAGTGAATGGCCACCAACTAAAGTTATTTCATGAGAGCCCGCTAGTCGAGGAGGAGCTTGTGGCAGACATCTCTTTAGTCTTGCCAATTTTATGTGATGATGTGCCTTGAATATGACATTTTAGGAGTTTCCTTTTCCTTTCTTTTATGTGTTGTCTCTTTGTTTGATCCCATTGCATGCTTACATTGAGGACAATGTGTATTTCAAGTGTGGGGTGAAGGATTACAAAATCTGTTTTCTGTTTATGTTTCTGTTTATTTGTTTTTGTTTGCTATTTACTGTTTCTGTTTATTTTCTGTTTCTATTTTTGTTTATTTGTTTTTGTTTTCTATTTACTGTTTCTGTTTGTTTTAATTTTTGAGTTTGTTTTCTATTTTATCTGTCTATATTCTGTTTTTTGTTTTAGTTTTTTAGTCTATATGCTATTTTTGTCTGTTTTCTATTTTCTGTTTGTTTTTTGTTTCTATCTATTTCTGTTTTCTATTTCTATTATTGTTTTGCTGCATTTGTTTTGTTTTGTTTTGTCTGGTTGTTGACATGCTTCCAGCATATAGTAGTTTTTAGGTTTAATTAATTAATAAATTGTTTAAGATTTAGTAAATTAGATTAGGAATTAGTGAATTATTATTTAATTGCATATTAATTAATTTCTTAGTTATTTTATCATTTAGGAACCAACAAGAGAGAAAAAGAAGCAAAAAGAGCAAGCTAGTGCTCTCGAACAATTCACGCGATCAGCGTGGGATCTCACGCGATCAGCGTGGAAGTATCAAGATCAACAAATTCAGTTCGAAGAGCTCACGCGAGTAGCGCTAACCACCACGCGATCAACGTCAGATGCTGAAACATAGACTCTCAGCTCGAACAAGTCACGCTGGTAGCGTGACCATCCACGCGAATCGCGCCATGCTATCAAAACTCAAGCATTCAATTCGAATGACCCACGCGATCAGCGTGGACATCCACGCTATCAGCGCCAGAAGTCCAGAGCAACTTATTTAACTCGAATAACCCATGCGGATCGCGTGGGACTTCACGCTAATCGTGTGACGAGCTCGCTGTTTCCTAAATTAAAAGATTTGAAATTGATTCAGTGGGGGGAACAGTTCCTCATTACTGGAATTAGACCTAGGACGTTTTGGGGCATAAAAGGAAGCCTCTGGGTGACAAAGAAACAGTTTTTACTGGGTATTGGATAGATTTGTTCAAGAAGAAGTCATTGAAGAACCTTGGGAGAAGATTGGAAGCATTGAGGATTTGCAGAACAGCACTCTGTGTAACCTTTCATTTTCCTTGGTAAATTCTCTCTAGGAGTATGTTAGTCATGAAAGTAATATCAATTCTGAGTATGCTTGGCTAATTCTTGCATTGTGGTTGAGCCATGAACATATGAGAATTCCTCTATGTCTTGATTGGTTTTAATAAGAAGTTATCCTAATTGCTTTGTTTCATTCTATTCTTCACTGGATAATTCTTAATTTGGATTGGCCATTCTGTTAAGAAACTTAGGGTTGGGATTCACAATAGGGATATTGGGATTCTAGTTTCTGAAATGAGTAAAACAACAATTTATACATTGCCTAGGGATAGGGATGTGTGGTTGCAGCAATTTCAGGTTGTGTTTGCTTAATGCTTGGTTTAAGAAGGAATCACTAAGGGATTAGGGTTTTTAATTTCACCAAGGGGTTAAATTACTAAAGGATTATGATTTAGCTACTTATAAGAGAACACATCAGCTGAGTAATTAGGATTAGTTCAAGTTAATAATCAATTAAAGCATAGAAGGAAAGAATCATAGGGGATTGCGCTTAATTACAATCACTTCTCACTACTGCAGTAAAATCTAATTTACGTTCTCTTACATTCTTGTTAAATTTCTATCATTTAAATTACATTACTTAAACACAACTCAACAAACTCTCTCAAACTCATTATTTTTTTTCCAATTTCTAAGACGTGAAGTTACGTAAGATTACATTCAATCCCTGTGGAGACGATACTTGACTCACTCACTTTATTACTTGAAATGAACGGTACAATTGCTGAGTTCCCAACAATTGTCATTCTGTTTTTACATTCAAAAAATAAAAATTAGAACTTAAGCATTTTTTCATGCTTTTCATAGGATTTCTAACTTGTATAATTTGTGAGAAATGTACTAATTTTTGTTGGATTGAAAGGTTTCATGCTTGATGTGAATCATTGTTGCAAATGTTATGGCTTGAGAAATAGAATTTAAGATGCATCATGTGTGATAGAATTATGCCTTGTGAGTTTTTGGGCCTTTGTGGATGAATCACATTATTTCATTCATGTTCTTTCATGTGTGATTTCACACTTGTGCTAGATTACTCTATGTTTTGTCTTGCCTCTTTTGACATTCCTTGTTGCACATGCTTTGATTGAGATGATTTAGGCCTTCTTTCTTTTATCCACTATCCAAATAAATATCCTTGCATTGATATCTGTAAGGGCCCAGTATGCATCCGGTTCATTAACATTATAATATGGTCATACGCGCAGCAATACTTAATGTAATTAAGTAAACATAGAAGCATAAGAAAAACAAGACGTCATCTTACGTCATACATTACAACTAAAACATTATGTATGGAATTTTGTATACATCCCGGTACCCGGGTTCTGTTCCACAAGATACATTATAGTACAATCCATACTGGGTTACAAAAAGTACAACAAAATTGAGCCAACAGGCTCTCCAAAAAGAACCGCCTTCCAAAATCCACTTTCTCGAACCTAGCCCCGGCCTCTTGTCCGGCATCCTCAATTAATAGCCAAAATGGCCTCAACCAACTCGGCCTCTCAATTGAGATCCGCTAAACAACCCCTAATCGAGTCTCTTACCCCGGACCTCGTCCTCCGATCTTTGGCTATCACTTGCAATAAAATATAATCCTCAACCAGGGTGAGATACAATATCAGTAAACTGAGGGTTCTTGGAGTTACACCTCCCCCTGGTTCACTTCCACAACACATTGCATTTATATTGGCATTACAATTAACATAGCCAACCCGGCATTTTAATAAAAACAGCAGTATAACCATCTTAGCCTTTTAAGAAAATAAAAACATAGTCATCCCGGCTTTCATAAACGTCACATGTACATAATCACACCAACGTGCCATTCCAGCACAAATATACAAGTTCACCAGTGCACATCTCATGCACAAATGTATATCACCCGTGCATATCTCATGCACCAGTGCACATCTCATGCACAAATGTATATCACCCGTGCACATCTCATGCACCAGTGCACATCTCATGCACTTGGACGTATATGAATTGTCGAGAAGCTCATCCCGGATGTGTCTTACATTCTCATATATGGTCCACTTCCCTGGCCAGAGGGTTTCCTTAACCACAATACAAACATCACAATGCAAATCATTTACATGTATGTTTCAATCAAAAAGCAGTAACACATAATATAAATACACGCACTGCATCATACAATAACCATGACTCCCTAGGAGTATGGTGGTACACAATCAAGGGATACAATCTCCCCAAGAATAGAGAGCTTACCTTCTTTGATTCCAGCACCTTCCTCTCCAACCTCGTGTTCACGACCACCGATATCCTCTTTATCACGCCCTACAACAGGCAAGAAAGATATCAAGAACGGTTTTCAACCGTTTCATGAAAAGAACCCAGTTCCTTTCCAGATCTCAACCCTACACAACCAACCAGTGACTTGTAAACCCCACAAAGATCTATCCGGGCATAACAAAATACCCAAAACACAGAAAAGTTAACTTTCAAAGTTGAACCTTCATCACAACATCTTCCTAAGCATATTTTTCCAAAGAATCATCACCCAAAACCAAACCTAACTCATATGGGTCATTTTTCCTCTTAAAGCCAAGCTCAACAGAAACGGTAAAACTCACGTGTCCTACCTTTAAACGTCAAGGAAGGTTAGAAAATAGCTTCTCCAAACTTGGATGTCCTTAAAGTACCTTTTAACTCTTAAAGGTTGAAACTTTACACTTCCTTTAGAGAAATGCTCTCCTCGCCTGATGCTTTTTTCAACTAACAAAGGGTGGAAACTAGTTTATAAGGTTATTCTCTTCAATCCTCACGTTGGATGTGAAGGGGTTTAGGTCAAGAAATGGTTATCTAAGAAGCTTTTCTTACTTTAACAATGGAGGAAAATATGGAACAAGAGAGAGAAAGTGTTTTAGCAAAGACGGTGGAAATAAGGTTACTACTAAAATATCTCACTTGTGCATATCTTATATAGCCTGTAAGTTAACACGCGTTCTAAAAATAACATGAGAGCCTTCCTGCGTCAAAGCAACCAGTAGGGAGTCAACACGTGTCACTTGTGTAAAGTGAACATGTAGGGCCAACACGTGTAAGAAGGCTAAGTCTAATGTTCCCTCCTCCTTTGACCTCATCCGACCTAATCCAAGTTCTTACCTTGGTACTTCACAAGTCCAAGGTTCCTCCCAACCACTTCTATGATCACTAACTCGGTAACTCTATCAAAAAGGGGTTGCGAGCTCTTTTGGTTTCTCTACCCGGTAGCTCTTACAAGTCGACCACATACGAGCTCTTCCGAGCTCACCCGAGCTCAACCGAGATAACTACCTGGTTGCTCATCCGAGATCACACGAGCTCATCCAAGATCCACCAAGATCACAACTCGGTAACACATCTAAGCTCATTCATGATTACAACTCGCTAATACATACGAGATCACCTAAGCTTATCCGATATCCCAACTCGGACCTCAAAGAAAAGGAAGACACGAGCTCTACCGAGCTCTACCGAGACCGCAACCTGGTCCCTCAAGGAGAAGGAACATACGAGCTCTGCCGAGATAGCTACCCGGTTGCTCTTTCCTTCCTTGTCCAGGTTCCTTCTATACATCAGTGTTTTTTTCAAAAGTTCTATATATATACACCACTTTCGTGGCAATAACCCAGTCTACATAAAATTAACATACACCACGATCCCGGATTAGTAAAGGTGTTATCTACACCCTCTTCTAAGATGAAAATTCGGTCACATGAACCCGAACTAAACACAGGGTTATTATAATATCCATTGCTACCCTTTTTGAGCCTTTAACCTTTTCTTTCTTGTGTACCTCATTATAAAAAAAGAAAAAAATGGAAAACCAAGTTATCCTAACTTTAGGGAGAAAAGGGACCTTGGAATTGTTTTGTGAGTGGGTTTCAAACAAGTGTGGGGTATTTTTATTTTGTTTGATTTGAAAAGAAAAGAAAAGAAAAGAAAGAGTTTACAAAGCAAAAGTTCAAAGAAAAAAAATGCATAAACAAGGAAAAAGAAAAGAAAAGAAAAAGAAAAAGAAAATGCAATAAAAGTTGTTGTGATTCATTTTCATCCTTATAAGTTCTTTACTTCTACCCCTGTTTATACTTGTTGGCTTACTCTCCATTGCCCCTCTTTTCTCTTAGTTTTAGCCTAAATATCCTTTTCATATCCACCATTTACCCAAGCCATACATTATATGCCTATAAAGTCCTTTTGATCTTTTGATGCATGTGTATTTCAAGTTGAATGAATTAGAGTCTTGTCAAAATTTGGATGTGCTAGTTGCATGTGGTCTTTGAGTGTAAACATAAACCCATACACATTAGAAGAGGTTGAGTGTTGCTCTTTGAGAGATTTCTATCACCTTGGTTCATTCTTAATTTTAACTTGACTACTTTTTCACTTTGCACTTTGCGATCATGTGTTCATGGATTGTTTGGAACCTTAATATCATTCTTCCATTTTTCATCTTTCTCACTTTTGTGCATTGTTAGGATCCATTGAAAAATGTGTGTGCCTTGTTCTTACCTTTCTTTTAGTTTGTGGTTTAATTTAGTTTGAATTTTTCTCTTAGTCTTTCTTTTAGTTTTGCCTAGGAGTGCAAAAGTTTAAGTGTGGGGTATTTTGATTGAGTATTTTTATTTTAATATTTTTCTATTCTTCTTAGCTTATTTGACTTCTCTTGGACTTTTATTTTCCCATTCTAATTCAGTTTTTGCCTTAGGCAAACAAGTGGGCTTAATTGATAATTGTTGCTTATTTTTATGAGTTTTTTCTTACTTGACCTATCTTCCTTGTCTAGGACCTAGAGAGCTCTATAGAACTCCAAATGGTACATATGAATAGTCCTTGGAAAGATAAGGAAAAGATCTACAATTCTTTCAGAGATAAGCCGAGGCCAATTCTGTTATTTGGAGGGTCATTTTAGGCTTGGAAGTAAGAACTACTACACTTGAATTTTGGGCTGCGAAATTGGTGTAATTAGTAATTAGTTAGATTAGTTGGGCTTAATTATGGCCCATCCTTCCCTACTGACTCAGTCACTACATTTTAGTGATTTTATTTATTTGGATTTAGACACTTCATTTTAGAAAAAACATATTTTGTAGTGACTTTTAAAATTTTTTAGAATTAAAACCCTTTATCTTATTTACTCTCCACTGTTCTTTATTGTTCTTCATTTTCATTTCTGTTTTTTCATTTTCTTGCACTAATTTTGTGGGGCTTCCATTGATGATGATCATGGAAGCTAAACAATCAATTAATCCAAGGATCAAACCCAAGCTAGGAGAATTTGAGTTCTGGTTTGGTATTTCAATTTCTATATGAATGTTCACTATCTTCTTCAATCCTCTATTCAATTTTCATGATTATGAATGTATTTAGGATTGAAAATGGATTAGGCTATGGATTCATTTCCTAATTTCGAATTTTAATCACAGATTATTTGGATGATATTTTAATTAGGTTTGTGGTTTCAATTAATTTAGGGGTTAATTCGATTGAACTGCTTCTAATGAAATTGACTGAACTTTCATAACAAGATCATTATCTGAGAACAATGATAATTCGAATTGCTTGGTTTGGTGAATTGGATTGATGTTCTTTAATCTATTTTAGAATACCTATTATCAATTCTGTTAGTTTCTATTTTGCTACTTTTTTTGCAATTTTTATTCAACGCATACAAACTGTTCGATAAAAATCTCCCTATTACTAGTGAATTGAAGTTGGAACCATATTGATTGTGTCTCTGAGTCAACCTAGGTTAATCCTGTGCTCCAGAATTTGAAAACACAATGAACACTCTTCAAATAAACCAAGAGGGGGGTGAATTGGTTTAAAATAGGTATTTAAAAATTTTCTTGAAACAATTTGCGGAATTTGAAATATGGATCATATCACATAAACCTTTCTCAAACCAGAACTTTTCTTTCAACCAAGATCAACCTTGTTATGCATGTAATGACAAAAAATTTGGTTTGTTGATTATATCTTGATTACCCAAACACAAGCAATGAGAGATATACAAAATTAGAATAAGAGATTCAGCAATTTATACTGGTTCACCTCAAAAACTTGGAGGCTACATCCAGTGTCTTCCAACCAATACTAGGTTAGAATTTTTACTAAATCAAAATATTCTCTACAAGCAATTTACAAGTTATTATCTTTATCAACACTAGATAAAGAATCTGAATTTTAAAACCCTATTAGAATACAAATCACAAAGATCCTAAGAACCCTACTCAGATCTTTCACCTAGAGAACCCTACTCTAGAAAGCTTGATAGAATCAAATTGATTTATCACAATGCAACAAAAATATTAGAAAATCTAAAAAGAAAGATTCAAGATAAACACAATCTGTGATCCTTCATGTATAAATGAATGAAATGAATTGAGATTACCACACAATCCAGGTTGTAAGAAATCTCATGCTCAGTATCACTATCTTGAAACACTTCTTTTCTTTAACACATCTTCTAAAAAAAACTCAGAAATCATGATCTTCACACGATATGATTTTCATTCAGAAATCAGTCTCTTGAACTCTTAGAAAGTTTAGTGCCTTTTCGGTAAGTCACTCATGTATTTGAATAATTCGTTCAATATGTATTTATAGAAAATAGACTCACAAAGCTTTATATAAAATTGATTTAACTGACAATAATCGATTAATTCGCTGGTGTAATCGATTATTTTGCCATATGTAATCGATTAAAACAACTAAATAATCGATTAAATTGTTTATAATCTTTCTCAAAAATGTTTATGAACAGAATCATCTATTAATACGCAGTGTAATCGATTAAAGCAGTCTATATGTAAAACAATGCATAATAATCGATTACATAATATTGGTAATCGATTAAACCAGTAAAGTTCAAAATATGAAATAGCTTGTGTAATCGATTACGAAGAATGGTAATCGATTATACCAGTAATGAATGATTTTTATATTGCACTATGTAATCAATTACAAGAAGCCTGTAATCAATTAATCTGTTCTTCAAGGCTTTTCCAGGTTTAGAACAAAGACATTTAATCGATTAAAACACTGTGTAATCGACTAAAGCAGTAAGTTTTAATTTTTCCAAAAAAACTTAGCCATGAGAACTTGAATTCTTGTAAAATCATTTGAGCAGCTTTAGTTCATCAATCAAAAACATGTATGCATGAGGATGAGAATGAAAATGCAATGAAAGATCACAAGGTAATGCACTTGAGCCACTTAGACAAATTACAAATGCCTTTAAACTTGATTGGGCATGTAAAAAGCAAAAACTCCAAGCCATCCTTGCTTTAATCTTCTTGCAGCTTCCTTTAAATCCAACAGAATTAGCGTAGTTTAATTGTTTGAAGCGATACGACATCGGTTATCACATCACTAAGGACAATTTGTTTATCTTTCAATAATACATCAAATATTTTATCTGCCTTGGTAACATTAGAATTATATTTCAAATTAGGAAATTTTTTTCCTCTAATTTTAACATTTGACAAGTATAAGGAGGTTCAAGCTATAATTCTATCACACATAGAATTATCATAATCTTTATATGGTCCCACATATGTTATTTTCTCCCTTCTACATTTATCAAATATTTTGTTCCTTTGTTTCTCATATTTTATTTGCTTGATTCTTCTTACTCTATCTGCTAGCTATGCCATATCTAAAACTTTTTGATTTAGCAATTTCTTTCGAATTGAAAAATCTAAACCTGCAACAGTCATTCTAACTAATTCATGTTCAGGAATTTGAGTATAACATCGAGATTTCATTTGTCAAAATGAGTTTAAATAATATCCAATTGTTTCACTATTAAAACATTTAAAATTTGCCAAATTTGAGACTAACCTAAGTCTCTCCTCTAAAGAAATGTTCATGAACACCCTTTCCGAGTTGTGCTAAAGTATATATCGAATTTGGTCATAATGTGGTGAACCAAGTAAAAACATTTTTTGTTAAAGAAATAGGAAAATATTTCATTTTAAGAAATTCATAAATGGCTAAATCATCTCATTCTATTAGAAAAATGGCTACATGTTCTACAATAGACTCTTCTAATTCACCCACAAATTTCAAAAATTTAGGCACCTTATAACCCCTTGGCAACTCAAATTGTAAAATATAATCAGGGATGACAGAAATGAAATAAGGTGGTTGTGCATTTCCTGCTTCGTTGCATGTTCAAGCATTTGATTAATATGAGAATTTTGAATTACTACAAGGCGTAAATCTCTATTTTGGCCATTTTATCCTCGAAGTATCTGATTTCATTGCATGTTAATTAGAACTTCATCTGCATTCAGCTTTCTATTCACCAAAACAGGGTTTGGTTGTTATGTATCATTCACTAACTATGCTAGGTCATTAACTTCATTTTTAGGATTATTATTATTATTAGGTCTTTCTTACACTGGTATTTCCTAAATTATATGCATATTCTCAGGTTAGTTTCTAGGAATGACTAAAGCACCTCCTATTGAAGCTAGGATACCATTCATTTGTTGCTAACTTTTATTATTATATCTCAACAAAGGATTTAAAATCAAGGTCATGTGATTTGTCAAAGTATTAACCATCTCATGATTACTATGATTTATTTGATGCCAATAACTGCTAATATTTCGTTAGAAACACCTGTGGAGACCATGTTGCTATCTCCCATTATTCTATCTTCGATAGGAATTCCCATATATTTTAACTAGTTAGCATCATAAGAATGGTTGTTGCCTCTAAGTTATAGAAGCCTATTGGTTTGCCCACTAACTAGAATAGGTGGTATTGTATTTTGACTTTGAGGCATGGGTAAACTCAACTGTGGCATGTTCATTTCGTTAGACAATGGTAACATACCCCATGGTCTTGTAGTAGAAAATGGTTGTAGTTGGCACTACATTATTTTTTGGAAAAGAAGTTTCGACAAAAGTCGTCTGGACTTGTAAACACATCATGTCTTTGTCACTTATATTTACTGAGTTTTTGTTTGCATGACTAATACCCATAACCATTTCATTACTTACCTTGGAAGGTAGATCTATTTGGTTTTGATCATAGCTGCCTTTGTTATTAGTAGAAATGTTTGCAACATTATTGTTATTATTGTTGTTGTTATTACTAAGGTTTCTTTGACTATTTATTGTCATTCTGCAACTTCTTAACAACATACAATTCTTATTAACACTTGTACTTAAGATTGAGTTTTTAGGCAAACTAGTCCCATTGGATGTGCAAAATTGTTAATTGTAAAAAATCGCACTTACTTCTCAAAAGGAATTTATTTTTATAACAAACTGAGTAATTTTCATTAAATGATTATATTAACAAATAAATGTTTACAGATGAGACATAGAATCTGTTACGGATAAAGATCCAACTATCTTTATTTCAAATATTTGAACCCTCAACAAACTCAATATCTTATCTATCATAAAAGATATAACAGACGCTACAACAGGAAGATAGAACAGACATTCAAATGATCAAATATCTCGGCTAAAGATAATGGGCTTCAACCAACATTCTACTAGGATCCAGGTAATATCCTATAAATAAAGCATCTTCCATGGAGAAAGGTACACACAATTCTGACTCTCTCTTTTCCTTTCACATTGCACACACAGCACGCCATTCGTGTTGTTTCCTATAGTGATCATCTTCCTAGAGGTGCTTCATCTCCATAAGCATCTTCAGAGAGAGAGAGCCTGATCTCATAGCAAAATCCCAGCAAACCTTGCTAGGTACATTCTGTTTCTCATAAGCAGAACAGTGGCGCCGTCTGTGGGAACGATAAATTTCGAATCCCACCAAATCACAATGGTTAACATCAGAAGTCACCAGATCGCTGGGCATGAAGAACCACCCAGAAACACAAATCAGGAGAATGTGGTAGCGGAAGATGCGGTCTCTAACACTGCTTCATCTCCAGTTGTACCAGAAGCGCAACCTCCTGTCAATCCATCATCAGCGGTCGAGGCCGAGCCAGATTTCACTCAACGCCTCATTCTGAATGCCTTGAACTCACTTCTGTCGTGGATGGAGAATTTGGAGAAACGTTATGAGCTTCAACGACAAGAGGATGTCCAGAATTTGATAACCCAGCTGGACGAACGCAATGCCAAGCGCAGGCAAGATGAAAATCACTGCCTCCAACACATGGAGAACAGGATTCAAAATATAGAGAGTCCAGCAACGGTACACACCGAGCAACCTCATGCGACAGCAAGAAGACATAGACCAGAGACCTCGGTTCCCACTGCCGAGACTGGTAATAGGGAGCCGACCAGTCAATCCGAGCAACGCAGATCTCATTCCCAGACACAACACACTGAGGTTGAAAGACCAGTAGTAGAACTTACACGCCGACCTAGCCGAGAAGATAACACTTATCGAAGGAAATATCGTCGAGGTCAGCAAAATAATAGCCCATTTGTTGACAAGATAGTGGATGCTTAATTCCTAGAAGATTTCGATGGATCATTCTTATCCAAGTATGATGGAAGCCAAGACCCTCAGGTGCACATTGATGAGTTTGACATGCAAATATGCGTGCGTAGCATAGATGAGCCGATAATCTCGCAGATTTTCGTTACCACTTTAACCGGGGCCGCCCAAACCTGGTTTCATACGTTGCCGCCACGCTCCATCCAAAATTTTGAAGATTTTGGACAGAAATTTTTGTTGAATTTTGCAACAAGTAAGAAGCAGCCCAAGTCCGAGTTCGCCTTGGGGAAAATACGCCAACAGCCTGGAGAGACTTTGCAAAACTATCTAGATCGATTCAAAGAAGCCGCCTTACAAGTACAAGGGTTGGAAGAGAAAGTACACGTGCATCTCATTTCAGCCGGGCTTAATGGATCATCTCGCCTTGCCAAATCAATTTATAAAGACCCCGTGAAGTCTTTAGTGGAGTTCAGAACGCGGTCCAAAAGGTATCTAGAATTGGAGCAGATGGAAATTGCCAACTCGGCTCCGAAAGAGAATAGAAAACACTCGCCACCAAGGAACCAACGTCAGGACAATCAGTCTACCAGTCACCATCTCGCAAACTTCCATACTGGCCGACCCCCACGAAATGCTTCTGACCCCGGCTTCAGGTCAAGAAGATATGAGTGGAAGTACGACAAGTATGCTCCATTGACTACTTCTTAAGCTCAGATTTGGAAAGAAGTCACTTTTACGGAAATGAGGAAAGTAGATCGACCTCGTCCACCAATAAAAAGGGAAGGATTAGACTATTCCAGATATTGCAATTTTCACAACGGCCCAGGTCACACAACAGACCAATGTTGGGAGCTCCGTGATGCAATAGAAAAATTCGTTCGTGAAGGCAAACTGCAACAATATGTCATCCAGACCCAAGGGCAACAAGGCAAAAGAAGAAATCAACAAGATGATAAAGGTCGAAACGAGAAAAGGGGAAAGAAGGACGATGATTTCCCAGAACCCGAGTTCGAGTGCAACGTTATCTCGAGAGGTATGGGAGTGGAGGCGACACCTCTAGCCAACAAAAAAAATACCTCAAAGAAGTCATGTCGGTAAGAGATCATCCGAGATTTAAAGAAACCAGTAAGACACCTGCACCCCCATTAATTTATTTTACTGAAGAAGATATGAAAGGGGTAGTACCCGGCCACGAGGACGGTCTCGTTATAACAGGGATCGTAGCAAATTTTCGAGTTAAAAGAATATTCGTGGATAATGGTAGCTCGGCCGATATCATCAATCTGAGCGCATTCAAAATGATGAACTTAAAGGAAGAAGACCTGAAACCATGCAAAACCATGTTAATAGGTTTTAATGGTGGAGGCACTGGTCTCAAGGGCTCCATTGATCTTCAACTCACATTGGGAACGAAGGAAGGTTTCAAGACAGGAAGGGTTACTTTTACTGTTGCCGAGTTCCCTTCGTATAATATCATCTTGGGCAGACCAACTCTGCATAAATGGGATATATTCGTGTCTACCAAACATCAGAAGATGAAAATGATCGGACATCTCGGTCGAGTCATCACCATATGTGGTGACCAGAAGGAATCCAGACAGTGTTATAACACAATTAGGGAAAGTGAGGGCAGTCCATCCTCACTACCTCGGATAAGACAAGGAGACCTGGCAGAACGACAAATCGAGCAGTGTTCGTCCAGAAAGCCGGTCAACCTAGTGGAATTAGACATGCGGGAAATTGAAGAATGGAGACCAGAATCGGTAGATGAACTTGAAGATGTTCAGATCGGAAGCTCACCAGAACAAATTACCAAGATAGGCAAGCAGAATGATTCAGAAACCAAAACCGAGTTAATTCAATGTTTGCAAAATAATCAAGACGTGTTTGCCTGGAAAGCTTCCGAGATTCCCGAAATCAAGCCTACTTTCTGTTGCCACAAACTAGCTATGTATCCCGGCTCTAATCCGCTGGCGCAGAAAAATAGGAAGTTAGGTCCAGATAGAAGGAAAGCACTGGACAAGCATATTAAAGAGTTATTGGAAGCCAGATTCATAAGGGAAATACAATATACCACGTGGCTTTCCAACGTGGTGATGGTAAAGAAGTCTAATGGGAAATGGCGCGTGAGCGTTGATTACACAGACTTGAACAAAGTCTGTCCCAAGGACTCATATCTGATGTCGAATATTCATCAGCTTGTGGATAACTCCACCGGTTTCCAATTACTGTCATTCATGGACGCTTATTCTGGATACAATCAAATACCCATGTACCCAGACGATCCGGAAAAAACAGCATTCCGAGGTGTAGATGCGAACTATTGTTATAACGTAATGCCTTTTGGATTAAAAAATGTCGGGGCAACTTATCAGCGGATGATGAACAAAGTCTTTGCCAATCAGATTGGATGTAATATCGAGGTTTACATTGACGATATGATCACCAAGACAGGGGCAAGTGAGAGCCATATCCGGAATCTGGAAGAAACTTTCGATAAACTAAGGCAGCATAACATACGGTTAAATCCATTAAAGTGTGCTTTCGGAGTAAAGGCCGGAAAATTCTTAGGGTTCATGTTGACCCATAGGGGAATAGAAGCAAACCCAGACAAGTGCAAAGCCGTCCTCGATATGCAATTTCCTACTAACAAGCGAGAAGTCCAACAGCTCACAGGGAGAATGGCCGCTCTAACACAGTTTCTCCTGAAATCCGCAGAAAAAGCCCTTCCCTTATTCAAGCTACTGAAAAAGGAGGCTAATGTGGGGTGGAACTCGGCGTGTTAAGAAGCTTTTCAAGAAATCAAGAAATGTCTAGCTTCACCTCCAGTTCTCTCCAAACCGGATCCCGAAGAAACACTGTTTTTGTACCTCGCGGTCGGAGAGGAAGCCATAAGCGCCGTCCTAGTCCGAGAAGAAGGCAAGTGTCAATTGTCGATATATTTTGTGAGTCAAGCCCTTAAGAACTCAGAATTACGATACCAGAAACTTTAAAAAGTGGCTTTTGCCTTGCTTATAACGGAGAAAAGACTTCGCCTGTATTTCCAAAGCCATACCATCATTGTCAGAACGAATCAACCCATACGACAGGTACTTCACAAGCCGGATTTGGCTGGAAGAATAATGAATTGGGTCATCCAATTATCCGGGTTCGATATCAAATATGAAGCTCGGCATGCTATCAAATCCCAAGCTCTAGTCGATTTCGTGGTAGAATTAACTCTGGCATCCTTGATGCAGATAGAAAATACCAGGTGGAAACTATATGTTGACGGCTCGTCCAACTCCAAGGGAAGTGGTGCCGGGATTATTATTGAGACTCCTGAGGGTGTATCACTCGAACACTCGCTGCAGCTCAATTTTCCAACATCCAATAATCAGGCGGAGTACGAGGCGCTAATTCCCGGGCTAAAGCAGGTTCGAGAACAGGGGGCATTAAGAGTCAATGTTTTCACCGATTCACAACTTGTTTCAGTGCAGATCGAGGGGAGGTATCAAACAAAGGGACCATTACTAGCTAAATACCTTGCTAAAGTAAAGGAAGTTATAGCAGAATTCGATGAAGTTGTCATTGCCCATATCCCGAGAGAAGAAAATACCTGAGCCGACATATTGTCAAAACTGGCAAGTACAAAAGGTACGGGCAATCACAGAACAGTTATTCAACAAGAACTTGCCCAACCTGCATGTATTATGGTAATCTTAACGGCTGAGGATTGGAGAAGGCCTATCATCAATTATTTAGAGCAGGGGATAATTCCAGATGAAGCAATAGAAGCGAAAAAGCTAATCTGAGATGCGGCCATGTACACTATAGTCGGTGGCAAGTTATACCGCCGAGGTCTCCACACTCCAATGCTGTTATGCCTAAACTCGGATCAAATTGAGTATATACTGGCAGAGATCACGAGGGCATTAATGGCCAGCATATGGGTGCGAGAGCTTTAGCAATGAAGGCCCTTCGGGCCGGCTACTTTTGGCCAACGATGAGAGCAGACGCAGCGGAGCATGTACGAAAGTGCGATAGCTGCCAAAAACATGCAAAGATATTATGGACTCCACCAGCCGAGTTAACAGCAATCACGACACCATGGCCTTTCTACAAATGGGGAATGGATCTTTTAGGACCATTCAAAGGAACTAAAGGTCAGATGAAATGGCTAATAGTGGCCGTTGACTATTTTACAAAATGGATTGAAGCCGAGCCTTTAACCACCATCACCTTGGCCTGAGTTCGAAAATTTTTTGAGCGCAGCATAATAGCAAGATTTGGGATTCCAGCAGAAGTTGTCATAGAAAATGGGACACAGTTCATAGATAAAAACTTCCAAGACATGATGGCTGGGCTCCATATAAAACACCACTTCTCATCAGTAGAACATCCGCAGTCCAATGGACAAGCCGAAGCGGCAAATAAAACCATTCTGGACGGATTGAAAAAATGAATGCATGAAGCCGGCCCAAACTGGGTCGAGCAGTTATATTATGTCTTATGGGCACATAGGACCACGGCTCAAACGTCCACTCACGAGACCCCATTCAGAATGACGTACGATTGCGAAGCTATGATACCAGTAGCAGTCGGGCTACCATTATGGAGAAGGCAACATATGTCTAATGCCGAAGAAGATAATAACGCAACATTAGCTGCCGAATTAGATTTAATAGAAAAGGTCTGTGCTGCGGCACACCACCGAGACTTGTACATGAAGCAGATGAAAACGATATGAATACTTCACACTTAACCAAGAGGGGGGTGAATTGGTTAGACCTTGGTAAATCAAAAATTCTTTAATTCAAATCAGAGTTTCTAAAAGGATCTTTATCACATTTCAAAACCAAGAAACCTTATTCAATCAATCAACTCAGCCCCTTAGACTTCAATGAATCAAAACTGATTAATCAAAGCACACAATGAATTAAGAAATAATTAATATGAGAATGAAAGATTCAGAAACAACACACAACCAATTTATACTGGTTCACTTCAAACACTATGAAGCTACATCCAATTTCTTCCACTCAAAACTAGAGTGAAGTTCCACTATTTAATTTCTGTTCTTACAAGCAACCACAATGTCTCCCTTTATCAACCCTAGATAAAGTACAACAATCTAAAACACTATTAGATTACAAGAGACTAGAACCTGAGAACACTACTCAGTTCTACCCCTAGAGAACCTCCTTCTCTAGTTGCAAGCAAGAACTCAATTACAATAGCAAATTACAAATCAAATTAACAAAACGAAAATTACACCCAAATTAAAGAGAGAGACAACCTGATGATCCAAGGTATGGAATGCAAAATGTGTTTACCAGAACATGTTGAATCTTTAAACCATAAGAAACATATCTTTCCTTAATCTTGAAATGGTTGCATGCTTCAAGAATGACTTAATATCTCATGATCAATGCAACAACTTGTATGACTGAATCAAACTCTCATTAAAGATGTTGTAGAAGCTCAGAAGACTCTTCTTGCTCAGAGAAATTGAATGGGTATGTGTTACAAGAGTTGTTGAACCAGCTGAGCAAGAGTCTTATTTATAACAAAACATTTTAACCGCACGTAATCGATTAAACCGCACAAATAATCGATTAAACTGCATTGCGTAATCGATTAAAATTATGTTATAATCGATTAAAATGTTCTCAGCTTTTCTGGGTTGGAATTATGATCAAGATAATCGATTATATCGATTGGTAATCGATTATTACAGTCTAAACATATTTTTCCAAAGCTTGTTTAATCGATTACAATTTCTGGTAATCGATTAAGCCAGTTCAAGTAGATTTTCAAGAAAGCTTAGATAATCGATTACGAACTCTGGTAATCGATTATGCCAGTGCAGTTTGGTTTTTCAAAAACGAAATATAATCGATTACGAATTCTAGTAATCGATTAAGGCAGTTCAATGTGTAAAACAGATATAAGCATGTAATCGATTACAGCTTTAAAAGAATCGATTAAACCAGTTCAACTATGCATTTCATTTAAAACACAGCTTAACTAATCGATTAAAACGATATGGTAATCGATTAAAGTGTTCTAAAAAGCTTTTCCAGTTACAACGAAGAACATAATAATCGATTATATGCTTATGGTAATCGATTATTACAGTGAAGAACGCTTTTACTGAAAAACCTTTGAATTGTTTAAAGCACTTGGTTGTTTTGAAAAACTTATTGATTTTAGTTTGCTTATTTAGATGATTATGCAATGAATGAATGTCATGCACTTGGATCACCATGATAGCTTTTCTCTTACACAAGTTTAACACTTAATATATCTTCAAGTTGGCCTTTGCATGTTTGAAAGCTCAAAATCAATTCCCTTTAAGCAGATCCCCCTAAGTCCAACAACAGATGGTGGCCCGAAAATTCAACAAAAAGGTCAAACCGAGATCCTTCGAGAAGGGTGATCTCGTATTACGGTGAGCCGACATCGGAAACAAGAACGCTCGAGACGGGAAGTTAGCACCTAATTGGGAAGGACCGTATCGAGTTACTCAGAATTTGGCACAAGGAGCATACATTCTAGAGACTCTTGAAGGCAAACATGTCAAACGCACATGGAATGCCGACAAGTTGAGTTATATTATAGATAAAGTTGGAGCTGTGATAAAATCCATGTGTTTCCCTTTAATTGACTTCGAGTCCGTCATAGGGATCATGGATTAATAGTTCCACCATGTGTTTCCCTTTAATTGACTTCGAGTCCGTCATAGGGATCATGGATTAAT
>QARZ01040569.1:33756-66115 GCA_013407115.1 Glycine latifolia
GTTTTCACCATGTGTTTCCCTTTAATTGACTTCGAGTCCGTCATAGGGATCATGGATTAACGTTTTCACCGTGTGTTTCCCTTTAATTGACTGTTTAGTCTTTCATAGGGATCGTGGATTAATAATTTCATCCGTGTGTTTCCCCTTAATTGACTTCGTCTTTCATGGGGATCACAGAATAATATTCTCACGTGTTTCTCCTTAATCGATTTATAAGCCGGGATCCAGGTGAATCTTTCATGGAGATCGTGAATTATGTTTCTCAATTAATTGATTATGTAAGCCGAGGAATCTAATCCCGGTATAAATCTTTCATTGAGATCATTTGTATAATCTTCGAAGAATATGAATAAAAATCCTTATTACAAGGAAGTTATATATAAATTGTGCACAAGTTATGTGGGCCTAGTCGTTGTTATGTATTAGTTCAGCCTTGATCAAGCCGACGTAACTATTTACTCATGGATGAATCATCGATTATTTCGAAAGAATTACATCCGTTGATTAATGTTACCGAATACATTTAACAGTTACTAGGACAGGAACTCGGTTCCAAGATCAATATTCGAATTAATGATTGAAACAATACTTGGCCGTTGGAGCCAAATTAGTATTTGACCAGGCAAGTATATTCAAGGACAATAAAGCAAAGCGAATATGAAGTGAGATGCATTAAATAAATTGTTCAAAGTATTAAATAAAGTCAGAAACAGAAGAAATATTGTTCGGAGCCCTAATGTATTACAAACAAAACCGGCATTTCGGCCCTTCAAATATCTTCCCGAGATTGATCTCCTTCAGGCAGATCCGTTGTGGTGGGCTCGTCTTCTTCCTTACTATCCGAGATAGTTAATAATTGATCGCTGCCAACATAGGATTTAAAATGCATACCTGAAGTGTTCAGCTTAATTCCGGGGTTCAAAAATCGAATCTGATCCAGGGCGTTGTTAAAGGATGCTTCTGTAGACCGGGCTACTTGTGATCGCACAAAGATGAGCTCTCTGTTAGTTTCATCTAAGTCATTCTTCCTCTTATCATCAAGCGCGATCATTTGGTTGCAGCGGTCGAGAGCATCCCGGACCTTACCCCGAGCGGTGGATAGTTTGGATTCTAGCTTAGCCATCTCTGCTCGCGAAGATTCTATTTCAATCTTACAAGTCCCAAGCTCAGATCGGGAAGCATCAAGCTCGGAGGCTGTCTTTGCCACCGAATCTCGAGCTTCCTTTGCCTCGGCTCGGGAAGCTTCTAAATTGACGAGAACAGCCTCTAACTCCTTTGTCACCGTTTCCAATGCCGCCTCATTCTTTTGGGCCATTTTTAGTTTTTTCAAGAGTTGCTCATTCTCTTTTTTGGAAGCTTCAAGCTCGGCGTCCACCCTGCACACCTTTTTATTTAAAGATGCCAAGCTCTCTACCAACATGGCGGTTTTTAATGCAGCCAGCTCGAGCGTGCTTTGCTCTTTTGTTTCGGCTTCTGCGAACGGCACCAGTTCAGAATATCTTTTTGGCGCCCGAGCAACTTTGAAAAATTTTTGAGTAACACCCTTCTCCCAGAGAGTACGGGGTGCCAATTGAATGTATTGGTTTGAAGGCTCCGGCGCTGGAACAGAGGGATCAGCAATCCGAGGCTCCGAGACCTCGTCCCCCACAGTGAGGTCGAGGTCAACTGACGGCACCTCGTCAACTGGTGGCACCTCGGATGTAAGTGGAGGAGTCACAGCCGAGGCTTCCAAGTTAACCACGAGAGCAGGGTCTACTGGCGCCGAGGTCAGGACAAGATTGTCGACCTTGTGTTTGCCCTTGTCCCCAGCAACCTTGCGTTTCTTCCTTGCATGCATGGCTTTGAGGTGGTCGGGCCTCAGAATGAGGGCAGAATCCATTGCTGCAAAATAACACAGAGATCAAAATGACTATTGAAATAAAGGCTTATTCCGTTATTATAAAAAGGAATCCGAACTAACCACATTGGATATAATAAGTTATGGTAGGAAGATTCTGCGACTCCTTGAAAGACATTATACGAGCCGCTAAGGACAAATCTGAATCCGACATCTGGGTCTCATCGGTTCGGTAAAAAGAGGGAGGAAAATCATAATGGACAGAAGTCCAGTATAGTGGAAAATTCCATGTCTTGGTATGTGGATCCGAAGCATGAAAGAAAAAGGGATGATGACCGGGTTCAGCAACAACTTTAAAGAACTTGTCCTTAAAGCCTTTGAACGACTCGGCAAACAAGGAAAAAAGCCGACGGTCGGCATAACCACGATCATTACGGCCTCGGAAGGAGACCCACCCTTTCCTATCGGTGGGTTCCTTACCGGACCGACTAATATGAATAGTGAAGAAATAGAAAAATAAAGAATGTGTGCACAGAACTTCTAATTCCCGGCATAAAAACTCAAAGGCTTGCATAAAAGCCCAACTGTTGGGGTGAAGTTGAGAAGGGGCGACGCGTAAATGATCTAACACTCGCATTTGGAATTTGGTAAAAGGAAATTGAACTCCCAAACGGGTTATTACGTCCCTATGGAAGAAAAATAAGTCGGGATCGTCCCCTTCCCAGGAAGAGCAAATAGGCTCATCCGGGCGGGGAACACAAATACTAAAACCCTCTTGAACCCCGATAGGAAGTGTGGCAACACTTTCGAAATCCAAGACCGAGGTAGTACGTAACACCTCGTGGGTAACCCAGGGATATCTAGTGGCTAAAGCAAGGGGTGTGATTTGGGATTGAGACCCAGCGGAGGGGGATTCCTCAACAACTTCCACAAGAGATGAATCCATAATTACCTAAGACAAAATAAAAACAGTAATCAGTAAGTACCTGGAAGAATAGTCGTTCAACAAGAGTCAAGATCTGAAAGAGCTCGAACCAACGCCGGGGTAGCTTTATCAGTACTTGGCACCCCGCCTCAGAATTCAAAATAGTTGGAATTCTACCCTCGATTTTTGGAGGAAGTTTATGAACAATAATCAGATTATGTCGACAAGCATCAAGCACGGCATCGGCTCGTTTATCTTGGTTCATACTTGATAAAAACAAAAACTCGTCTAGACACTTGGAACAGGGTTCAAATCGAGTTTCAAATTGTTGCCCTAACACTCCCTCTTTTTCAGAAGAACCTAAGGGAACAACACTCAAAGGCAAAGAAACTCCAGAAGGCATCCTAGGTTCTACTAAGGGTGTCCTACTTCTCTGATGTGGTGGTAAACCTAATCTAGAAGGGTTAGAAGGTTTGGGAAGTTTGGCTTTGGAACTACTAGAACCTGAAGAAGTTTTTAGCAAATCTTTTTTCCTTTCTTCATCAGAAACCAGAAGACCCCAAAACCAAAATGCAGATTTAGGGGGAACATTTTTACGTACGAAAGCTTCTTCTTCAAGAGTAAGTTCCATTACCAAATAATAAAAGGAATATGAAAGAGCAAGAACCCCAGTACGATACGCTTAATCTACAGGAACAAGATACTAATGAACAGAAATGAAGAAATGAGCAGAAGAAGAAAAGAAAGCAAATGCAGGAAACGGAAAGGAAAAAATGATGCAATCTATTACAGTAATATAGATATAAGTGAGTACCTGAAACCTTCGATTAGTTTGGAGCTTTAGAAGATATGAGGGTGAAGAAGATTTGAGAGAAAAGAAACGACATAGAAGAGCAAAAGGAGAATATTGAAGACAAGAGGGAGCCTAGAGGAATTAAAATGTGAATAACCGCCAAACTCATGTACGAAACGTTTCAGGAAAGTAACCACCAAAATGTGATAAGTCACCAAGGATAGAAATGTCTTTTTCCACGACACATAGGGGGCATGATAGGAAGGAGATTTACGGCTAATGATGAAGGCATGGGGAACGGAAGTATCACATTAAATGATATGAACAAAAATTGTCATCAAGGAAAGAAATGAAAAGACAACCTTTCATTTCAGAGCAGACCAAAAGATTCAGAAGCCGGATTTGTTAATCATGGTCATAAAACCCCATTTCAGACGCTTACAAAAAGAACGCATATCTCGACAGTTCAAATGAAAATCTCAGAGTTTTAAGTAAAGGAATAAGAATCCCAGTTTTTCTATGAAGCTTGGACTATTGAAACAGAACTTATCATAAAACGAGAACGTTTTATTTTCTTTCCAGCATAGCGGATCAAATTGTCATAACCCGGCAGTAATTGGATGATTGATCTTTAAAGAATAGCTATTTATCTCGGCAATAAGCAAGTAACAATAAATCATTTCGGCACAAGATTTCTGAAAAATAATATAGTCCCATCTACTAATACATCCCGGTCATCCAGATTACTAGATAACCGGGCTGGGGGGCATCTGTTACGGATAAAGATCCAACTATCTTTATTTCAAATATTTGAACCTCAACAAACTCAATATCTTATCTATCATAAAAGATATAATAGACGCTACAACGGGAAGATAGAATAGAGATTCAAATGATCAAATATCTCGGCTAAAGATAATGGGCTTCAACCAACATTCTACCAGGATCCAGGTAATATCCTATAAATAAAGCATCTTCCATGGAGAAAGGTACACACAATTCTGACTCTCTCTTTTCCTTTCACATTGCACACACAGCACGTCATTCGTGTTGTTTCCTGTAGTGATCATCTTCCTGGAGGTGCTTCATCTCCATAAGCATCTTCAGAGAGAGAGCCTGATCTCCTAGCAAAATCCCAGCAAACCTTGTTGGGTACATTCTGTTTCTCATAAGCAGAACAGAATCCATTCTCGATTGTAATTTCTTTTTAATAAAACAAGAAAGTTCATAGTTTTCAACTCATCAGAGAATTTTCTAATACTTAATACATATATAATAATAGTAATTTCAATAAAGATATATGTAGGTAATTATAGTAGTATCGTATAACAGTTTGTAAGTAGATTTATGATAGTGTTTTCGATTAAAAAGTTAATTTCGATAATTATTATACTTCGATAGTAATTTAAATAGTAAGAATAAATAGAAATTGAAAAAGTAAAAGTTTCGAGAAGAAATGGAGATTGAAAAAAGTAAAGGATTTAGGAAGATTATGTAAAGTAAAGAGACATGAATTCATAAAGGTTGGAATGAATACATACATGATGTCATACTAAATCAGTAGCCAATTTCAATGTGAGGAGTTGTTGGTGTTTGAGGAGTTAAGTGATATGATTCAGTCCATCGAAAATTGGTGGTGAGAGGTCTTATTTATAAATTTTTAATACTAACGGTCGAATTCTATGATTTTGATATCTGTACAACAATAATTCTAAACACATAAATCTAATGCCATTTGACATCTTTGTGTAACTTTTTTTGTAACCGTGTCAACTGATATTTAGATCTTAAAAAAGATCCTACTTCTGAGCGCTTTCCAATCCTATGTGTCTTAATAAAGTCATCAAAACAATCATTTTTTATAGAAATAAATTCCTTCAATGACACATTCAACTTCTCGGATTTTAGTTCACACTTTGATCACTTTTGAACGCACTCTTCTATTTCTCTCAAGATAAGTTCATCAAAATTACACATAAGTTTTTCCAGCTTAGATAAATTTTACATAATAGAAGTATAACTAATTTTTATTTCTCTCGTTGTATTTTTTTAAGTCTACTAGATATATAATCAACAATTAGTTATAGACAACAATAACTATAGCTAAATGATTGAAATAGATAAATTAAAATTACAAATAATTTTTAATAGGAAAGTTTAAAAATATATATTTAATATGTGTGTTATAAAAATATTTAGAAATAACATTTACGTATGTGTCACGGGGTCACCACAATCTAGTCATATTATATATATTTAAGTAATAATTTTTTTAAAAAAATCATTTGATATTAAAAAACATAAAAGTTATATATAATAATTATAATATAATTATAATAATTGATTGCATTTAGATTTATCTAAAACTAGAATAGAACTTCCCCATCTTCAATTAAACAAATTCCACACTCATGCCGACCAGGAAAATTCCCAACTTATGCCATATGTCTCAACACTTTCTCAAAGTATCTATCTAAAGTGGAAAAAAAATTCTTAGAAATAAATGAATAACTTATAAAACATACCTATAAGTTGTTTTATCAAAATCATTTGTATCATTCAATATTTTTAAATAACTAATGTCCAAATTAAAAATTTATCAGATATAAATTTTGTTTAAAGTCTTATATTTTCTTGACACGCTCTGAATTTACTAATAGCGTGCTATGTCACTATTCGAAATACCCAAACAGTCCTTGAACAACTTTTGATTATATCCAAACTCGAGATGTGACCATTCCTCTCATTTTCTTTTCTTTTCTTTTCAATTTTCCAAGCAAGTTTTTATCTTCATGTGGCCGCCTGATAACTTTGCTGGCACTGATGTGAGGGTACATTTTTATTTGAAATAGAAAAATCAAGAGTGCCAAGTGAATATTATGTGAGGGTCCATTAATTTCATTTGGTATTAAGAAAGGTGTGTCTCAACTCATGAGAAATCAGATCAGAAAGAAGTATCTTTTGTTAAGAAGTCTTGTCTGCTTTAATTTTTGGGATAAAATATATTTGTTAAATAATTTTATTTATATCAATTAGTTTTAAACTAAATCTCGTTATGATATAAAAATTTATAGTCTATCTTAATTCTCGTTTACTATGTCTGTGGAGAGGGATATTAGAAAATCTTACATCACCCCAATTAATTCTTGAAATACAATTTATATACCTATTGGATAATTTTACTTGCTACTAATTAATTTAAGCTGAAATGTATCTTCTTTGATAAAATCCCATCAATTGTTGTATCATAAGTGGTGGATTGATTTGGAGGCAGTGAAAGTGGTGGGTCACCACTAACCTTGTAGCTAACATGGCATTGGTTCATTGCCTGCCTCTAGACATTTCATCTAGGTTTCTTGTTTAGGTGGTCTGGATTTAATTTGCTTTTTTACCCTCGGAGCAGGATTTTGTCTACATTCTTTTCTATCGGATTTAACAACACATTAACCAATTACTCCTCATGTCATTTTCTTTGAGGAATTTTAGCTCGGTTTATACAAATCGATGTTACTGTTCATATATTAAAAAAATTGTAATGTACAGATATTTTAAAATAGATAATGTATGTATAGTATTAATATTACTAGGTATTAATACTCAAAATTATTGCATATTCTCTGATTTATATATTTTTACATAAAATATTACGATATAAAATAAAAAAAATAAAAATAGATAACTCGATCACTTAATTAAGAAAATATAAAAAATGTTGGTGCCATTGACTGAGAAAAAATATTGGTGGCATTGACTTAAGTGTCTTCAAGATAATTATGTTATTTAATTTTTAATTTTATAAATTTTTATTTGCTAAAATTATAATGAAATATTTAATATAAACAAATGTATTAAATTATATTGAGAAAAAGAATAAAAAGTCACACATAGATAAATAGCTTATTCTATTATCTACTTTTATACTATCTCCAATCTTATATATAAAAAACAAATATCTAATTTATTAACATCAATAAAAATATTTAAATTAGTTAAATTTAATTAATATTGAAATAAATTTGCCTTTTATTTAAATAACAGCCATGAATTTAATTGATTTAAGTAGTGGTTAGATACAATGACATAACACACAATCAAAGGAATACTTTTTTTCAACCAATGGGAATGAGCTATATTGTTAATAGTTAATCATTAACTGCATCAACTTTCATGGGAAATGAGTCATATCTTATTAATAGATTTCACAATAAATCAAGTGTACAAAAGAAATCTAACAATTAATACATTTTAAAGTGATCATATGTTTCTTATATTTAAGACAATAAAATACTACCATTGGTTTCTTGTATAAAGGACCTAAATCATAAACTAAAAATACACAACTCATCATCTCTTAATTTGACATTTTTAATGTTTTTTTCTTTCTCTCCTTTGTTTGTGTATTTCATACTCTATTTCTCAAACCAACCAAAAAGATTTATCTCTCAATCATTTCAAATTATCTTAATTTCTTTTATCCCTATTAATTTGTATGTGATCTTAACTATTTATCCTCATTTTTTGGTAGAGTTACATGTATTTGCTTAAGGTCCCAGACAAAGATTAGTCACTGCTTCCGAGAAGAATTACTTCGTACCAATACCATTGTCAAGAAAAAAAAAACATGTATCCTTCTCAAGGAGGGTAGGACTAGTATGAGAGACAAAGTTCTCTTTATAAATATTTAACGTAATTACATATTCAAAACTTGAGACTATCATATAAACTGAAACAATTTTATATCAGTTAATTGATCAGTTTTAGGAATATGCCAAAGCTAGTAGTACGATGGTTTAAAATTGTTTAAAGGAAGTTAAAGAATTAATAAGCCTTAGAAAAAATGATTTATGGTCTAGAAAGTAACTAAATTAATTTAAACAAATTTATAAGGTTCTAAAGGACAAATGAGAATTTAGTTTATATTCCATGAATTATTTTAATTTACATGTGATTATTTCATAAATTATGTTGTTGAATTAGTTTGATATTTAATAAGTGATGTTGAATTAATTTGATATATATTAACTCTTTATATGTTGTTATATTGCAAAAGTAATATTGAATTAACTTGATATATAGATTAAACACTTTATATGTTGTTATAATTCATAAGTGATATTGTTTATATTTTGTGACTTAAGTTTGATATATATTCACTAACCAAGTTTATTTGGATTTATGTTTTTAAATTTAACTTATGATTCTCTGTGGTTCTGTGGTTATGTTATTGTTAGCAAAGAGGTTGTGAACTATATAATTTTGTGAGTAGTAAAAGACTTCTAATGGAATTAAGTAATGAAGACTATATGGAAATTATCTTAACATAATGATAATACCGTGATATTACACGACTATGATGATGTGATGATAACCCTATGATGTGGTAATGAGACTATAATCTTGACTTTCTGTGTTGTTGTGACAAAACTGTGACAATAAGATGATGACCCCGTGATGTTGTGATAAGACTATGATGATGACCCCGTGATGTTGTGATAAGACTATGATGATGACCCTGTGACATTAAAAGGGGACTTTGTGATGTTGAGACATGATAAAAAATGGAAATAATAATTTATAAGATATGGAATAAACCAGTGATGCATTTTGCATATGCATGTACCCGGTGGGGTACAAGTTGCTGATGATGTTAAACCTCATGAAGAGAGGTGTCAGATAACTAAACTGAGTCTAGGCGTTCAGTTGTGATGTCTTCTGAACTTGGGGGGAGTTGAAACAGGGAGGACCACACCACCATGATGATCACATAGGTGGAGGTGACATTCCTATGCGCCCCTGGGCTACCCTGACTGTCTAGATAAGTTCATTCCACTAAGATGAGGGTGGGGTTATCTGACAGTGGCCACAAATTTTTAGATGTTGCTGAGATCTCAGTCATGCATCATATAAGAAGATAAGCATGCATTTTATTATGTGTTGCGTATATATATATATATATAGATATATATATGTGCTTAATCCTAATACGTGTCTAATACGTTTTCTGTATTTAATTTACTAAGTGTGTATTTCTGTATTTAACCATTCTGTATATATTTAAATTTGATTTATCATGACTTACCCTTTTTTGTGTCTGGTGGTTGACACCTGTGATGACCCCAAATAAATTGGGCGAGCAGAGGAACAGTGATGGGCCTAAGGTGTACTAGAAGAAGTAGCTGTCTGTGATGCTGTCTGTGATGATCTATACTTGATTTTGATTCTGTATAATGGACTACTTATATGCGGACTATGAATATGTAGTGGTTTGTATGTCATGGACTGTATATTATAAATATGTGATATATATTTATGGGGACGAACACTATGGTTATACAAGGTAATTCTGTCTAAACTATTATATCATTTAAAACTGTTTATATACGTTTTAAGAACTATTTTAACACTAAAATAACCAAGCTAATTTAGACTCTTGGTTAATATTACTCTCTATGTTTTTCGAAAATTGGTTTAGAAAAACATATATATATAGTAAAGTAATAAATTTTTGTCACAAATTAATTGATCAAACGATTATTTTCAAAATTAATCACGAAATAAAAACGGTTGTTTCAATGCCTAACTTTGTCAGGCAAAATGTCTCGAATCGCCACGACTAACAATTGCTGCATCAACATGTGGCAATCGTGAGACTTTAAGCCAACTAGTTTCAAGTCTTTCATCTGTACAAGGCTCTTAATATTTGAAGAGTATCCTTGTGGCACTTTCACTCGGCGCAGACACTGACAGAAACTGATCTTCTCCTTTCTTGACAAAGTGTGGCATGCTGGAGGCAAGTAAATTTTCTTATCATCGGACCTAGGATGTAACTGCTCACGTATACCCATCTCAGCAAGATCTTGACGAGTGTTCAAACCATCCTTTGTCTTGCCTTGAATGTTAAGCAACGTGCCGATGACACTGTCGCACACATTTTTCTCCACATGCATAACATCGATACAATGTCTAACATCTAGATCAAACCAGTATGGAAGATCAAACAGTATCGACCTCTTCTTCCATATGGAAGTATGACCTTTCTGCTTCTTTTGAGTCTTTCCAAATACAATATGGATGCCCTCAACCCGCTCAAGAACCTAGTCACCGGTTAGCGGAATCGGTGCAATTTCATGCTCTTGACTTCCATTAAATGCTTTTTTCAATCGCCGATATGGGTGATAAGGTTTCAAAAAATGTCGATGTCGTGTGTAAACTATTTTTCTTCCATGTTTAAGTTGCACGAAACTCGTGTCTTGCTCACAGATAGGGCATGCAGGATGACCCTTTACACTGTATCCACTCAAATTCCCTACGCTGGAAAATCATTAATGGTACAAAATAGCATTGCACGCAACTTGAATGTCTCCTTTCGATACCCATCAAACACGGCCACCCCCTCATCCCACAACTTTGTCAAGTCGTCAATCAAGGGACTAAGATAAACATCAATGTCATTTCCTGGCTGTCTTGGGCCCGATATCATCATAGACAACATCATGTATTTTCGCTTCATGCACAACCAAGGAGGCAGGTTGTAGATGACTAGCAAAACAGGCCACGAACTGTGCTGAGTACTTAAACTGCCGTAGGGATTCATTCCATCACTGGCAAGTGCAAGCCTAAGATTTCTTGGGTCTTTGGCAAATTCCGGATACAAACGGTCAATCTTCTTCCACTGAATTGAATCAGCCAGATGTCGGACCATTCTATCACAGTGTCTTCCCTCTGCATGCCATGTAAGGTCTTTTGCGTCATCTTGGTTAGCAAAAAGACGCTTAAACCTTGGAATGATCGGAAGATACCACAACACCTTCGCGGGAGGGCCTTTCTTTGAACTCTGATCACTGCCACAGTCGTCATCATCCTTCACTTTGTACCGTGATACCCCACACATGGGGCATTTATCCATTTGTTCAAAATCATTTCTGTACAATATGCAGTCATTAGGACAGGCATGAATTTTCTTATACTCCATACCCATCGGACAAAGTATCTTCTTCGCCAAATAGTAACTGCTTGGCAACGTGTTTTCCTCTGGAAGCATGTCCTTAACTACCTCAAGCAGTGAACTGAAGTTTTTGTCACTCCACCCATATCTGGCCTTGAGATTAACCAGATTTAACACCGCGGACAACAATGTCAATGACTCTTTGCACGCTGGATACAACAACTTCTTCAAATCATTTTCCAACGTATCATACATTGGGGCATGTGCTTGCTTAAATGACTCATGTCCCAGATCACGAATCATATCATCTAATCGATCTCCGATGTCAACATCAAGCGGTTTAGTTTGCAAGACCCTCTGCGTGTTTGTCAATTCACCATGCCATATCCATGTCGTATAAGTCTTCTTAATCCCATCGCATAGAAGATGCTCCCGTATGTCGTCCAGTGGTTGGCGTCTTCCATTCAAACAATTGATACAGGGACATAAATATTTTCCATTCCCATCCGGTCGACTTCTTTCGGATGCAAATTGCAAGAATTGTTCAACGCCTTCCTCATACTCAACCGTGATGCGACTTGCATTCATCCAACTTCGATCCATGTAACTAATAACTCTGTGATACTCACAAAGTTATTCCATGCATGAAAACCTCTCTTTTTTCATTCAAGGTGTGACCCTATCCCATTCAGGAAGACATATTTTTATAGTATATTCATATGTATAGGTTGCGTTTCTTATCTTAAATTTCACAAAATTTCGGCAGCATTTCGCTTTGGTCTCCGAGTACACGACATGAAAGTGGTGACATGAGTTCCACCACAGTCAAGTATGCACCCAGATAACAAAGTGAAATGCATTGTACCGAATTTTCATGAAATTTAAGAAAAGAAAAGCAACCTATACATATGAATATACTATAAAAAATTGAGTCATCCCAAACTGTCCAAACGGACAATTCAAGAATCAATACAATGATTAATCCAAACTATCCGGAAGAATCAGTGTAATGAATCTCAAACGGGAAACTAAGGTTCACTCATAATGAACATTAATTGTATAGAAAAAGCAACATGCATACTTGACATACAAAATATTTTAAAAACAGTCATAAGACTAATTATACGCGATTTCATGAAACACATTCACACCTGTGATGATGATCTATGTGAAATGTCCAACAATGAAGCTCTTGATGATGAGGCAAACAGGAAAAAGGTTCGCTCTCCTACAACCTACAATGAACATATAGGTTGTTTATCCGATCATGTTGATGGAATGCAAGTGATTTACATAAAGCAAGGGTTAAAAGGGATGTGGACAAAACAAGTTACATAAGCACTCATTACATATTATCTTATAAATTTCAATATGAAACACTTTTGTAATTACCTGAGAGGATGGTTAATCACAATCTCCAACAAGGACGGAGGATGACGATGCAAAGACCCAAATGAGAACTGCATACATATGATACATGTAGTGTCAGATTACAAAAGTTGGTTTCAATCAAGACAAACAAAAGAGCACACACGTACCCTTATGGTCAAAGAAGGTCTTGGACTTCAAATCACCGAGCTAAGGTTGGGTCTACCCAATGCGGAGCATGTAACTATGGTCAATAAGAATCAGAAGAATTGTTGAACCATGACTAAAATTAGCTATTTTTTTACTCAATTATCACACAGCAATAACACAACAAGCACTTAGTGGTTTCTTGAAATTGATTCGAGCAATGGGGGGCAATCATGTTTATAGAAGAAATAATCCTTGGCTTGGCTTATTGAGTGTGTGAGTGTGAGTGTTAGCCAAAGCAATTATAAGTTATGTGACAAAGCATCTAGAGCAAGTCACGAAACTACACTTGGTTTAAATGGCAGCTTTGTCTTGCACCATTCAAAGAACGAAAGAAGAGTACCAGCAGCAGTGCTTTAAAAGTGACACAAGAATCCAGCAGCAGTGCAATAACACTAGTTGGTGAAGGATGAAATTAAGGAAGATCCTAAATTGGTGAAAGGTCGAGTGAAAGAAACCCCAAATTTAGTGACAAAAAATAACCCTGCCCCACCCTCCTCCTAATTGAATCAGACACAGCCCATGCCGAAAACTGTAGAAAGCATAATGTTACATAAACAAATCACCATCACATTGGCTAAAGTAACAAACCATATGCAAAATGAACTAACTAGTAACTACCTAGGGAATTGTTAGGGCAGAAATTTAAGTATTAGTTTTGTATAGAACCACTGCACACTGCTGGATTAGGCATTTTAGATGCTAACAGGTTGACTAGCTAGCTAACAAGTTTACAAAAGAGCTTCTGGATTAGGCATTTTATCGAGCACTTAATGGGCAACTTTGTTCTATTCACAGCAATAACACATTGAACTCATACATGACACGAAATTAATGCAAAACCAAACCGCATTCAACAGCGACAACAAAATACAACATTAGCATCATTGGGCAACAAGGAAAACAGAGAAATGCGATGACACTAACCTCGGATGGAGACGTGAGCTGAAGCTTCAACAATGGAAATCGAGAGCTGCTACTGGAAATGGCGACATGCACGACAACAACCACGAGCTCGTAGACGACGACAATGGTGGACTGGAATGAGAGCTGATGAGGTTGAGGAAGATGCAAAAGAAAAGCGCGCTCAGTGAGGGTAAATGATTTGGGGCCCCAGATTGTTTTAAAATAACAAGAACAACATTGGTTTTCATTCAAAAACTGATGTTAACTAGTAGTCGTTAACATCGGTTTTCATAAAAACACATAAAACCGATGTTAACTATTCCTTCTTAACATCGGTTTTCCTAAAAACACTTGAAAACCCATGTTAAATAGTAGTCATTAACATCGGTTTTCTGAAAACACTTAAGAACCGATGTTAACTACTCATGTTAACATCGGTTTTTAAGTGTTTTCAGAAAACCGATGTTAACGACGACTAGTTAACATCGGTTTTCAGGTGTTTTTAGGAAAACCGATGTTAACTTTGTCCACATAATTACAAAATTGCCACCGCGTTTTCGTTAACATCGGTTTTTCCGGAAACCGATGTTAACTTGTCGATGTTAAAACTCCTTTTTCTAGTAGTGATCTAACAAATGATTAATAGGAAAAAAATTAGATCAACAATTTTTTTATCCAAAATTGTATGAAAACAGAATTTAATCAACGAGCATTCTATTCAAGATTGTATGAAAAAATAATTTAATCAATAAACATTTCTATTCAAGATTATATGAAGATTTTCTTGGTTGCCACGAGCTTCCACCATCCAAGGGTATCAAACTTTGATGTAAATTCTGACTAGTGATTTTACACTTTAGCTCATTCGAAGAAAATCAAGTATATATTATTTAGAATTAGGAGCAAATTTCATAACTACATTTGATTTGAATTAAGTTTTCTTACTATATGTTATGGCCATCCAAAATGGGCCAAATCCAAGAGGCCCAATAAGGGCAGATCAAATTTGAATTTCCAGGAACATTTTAAGAATAACCGCAGATTCTGCAACGGAATCAAGAGAAATAAAGGATAATGATTGCTCAATAAATGGGTATTATGTCGACACGGATACGAAGGAGGTCTGTCCATGCCCATCCAGGTTAGTACTTATAGGTAAAGAGTTCCAGGAGAAAGGTACGTTTTCTGGACTCTATTCTTTCTTTATACACAGTGCACACACCCCACGCCAGATTGTTGTTTCTCTTGGGTGCATTGTGATCATCTTCCCGGGAATACTTCACCACCATAAGTATCCCTGGAAGGAGAGTTCAGATCCGATAGCAATCATCCAACTCCATTGTTGGACCTTTGTTACAAGCAAACAGAACATTGGCGCCGTCTATGGGGAACGTTAAATTTCGACTCCCACCATGGTAAACACGAGAAGACACATTGATGGAAGACCACTCGTGGCAGGGGCACCACCCTCCGTCCGGGTGGAGGACGCGTTTTCAGATACTGTATCCTCTCGGCCATAAAACAATCCTCCAGTTATGCCAGAGGACCCTTACTCACCCCGGTCGAAGGAGAGTAAGGATCGATTCAGCGCTTCACCAATAACGCGCTGCAATCCATTCTAGCCCGGATTGAGCGGCTTGAAAGGCGACATGCCCTTCAACGCCAGGAGGACATGAACAACATTATCGCCCAGCTAGACGAGCGCTGTGCGAGATGGAGGCAGGAGGGAGAGCATCGAAGACAGCCTACGGAGCAGCACGACGGGCACAGGGAGAATCTGGACCGAGAGCAAACATTTCGGCCTTGCTCGGGACATCAACCACGCGAGGCCGAGGAACGCTCACATTATGGGCCGGGGGCAGCCTCACACCCAGAACGTCAGGTTAACCCGGGACATCACGACAAACGGCCACGCCAGGCGGCCGGAGCAGAAGCCGAGGTATACAAGAGAAAATATTGGCGTGGACAAGACAACAACAGCCCATTCATTGACGAGATTGTCAATGCCCAGTTCATTGAGGATTTTGACAGATCTTTCCTGTCAAAATATGACGGGAGCCAAGACCCGCAAGTGCACATTGATGAATTCGACATGCAGATGTGTGTCCGAGGAATTGACGAGCCGATAATTTCTCGGATTTTTGTTACTACCTTGACTGGGGCCGCACAAACATGGTTCCACACACTACCGCCACGGTCAATACACAACTTTGAAGACTTCGGCCAAAAGTTCCTGCTTTACTTTGCAACGAGCAAAAAGCAACCCAAGTCTGAGTTCGCACTCGAAAAAATCCGTCAACACCTAGGTGAGACTCTACAAAGCTACTTGGACAAGTTCAAGGAGGCCGCGTTATAGGTACAGGGATTGGAGGAAAAAGTACACGTCCACTTACTATCAGCGGGACTTAGTGTTTCATCACGACTCACGAAGTCTATATATAAGGACCCGGTCAAAACGTTGCTCGAGTTCAGGATCTGGTTAAAGAAATACTTGGAGCTGGAACAGATGGAGATCGCGAATACTGTTCCAAAAAGAAAGGGTTCCCCCTCGAAAAATCGTCAGAACCCCGGGAACGCGCAGCTGAACAGAAATCATGATCTCAGCCACCGACCAGGACGATATGACATGAAGTATGACAGGTATACCCCGTTGAACACTTCCCGGGCTCAAATATGGAGAGAGGTAGCCTTGACAGAAATGAAGAAAGTAGACAGACCTCGGCCTATTTTTAAGAAGATCGGCCTCGATCACACTCGGTTCTGTGAGTTCCACAACGGGCCGGGACATACTACCGACCAGTGTTGGGACTTAAGAGTCGCCATAGAAAAGTTCATCCGAGAAGGCAAGTTGTGGCGATACGTGATCAAAACTCAAGGCCAACAAGCTAAACGGAAGGGCAACCAGAATGATGATCAGAAAGGCCGAGATGAAAAGCGGAAGAAGCACGAGGCCGAGGATTTTTCGGAGCCAGAATTCGAATGTAATGTGATCACAGGAGCTATGGGAGGAGGAGGTGACACGACCAATCAACGTCGGAAGTACCTCAGGGAGATCCTGGCAGTGAGGGAACAACCCCGGTTCAAAGGCAACAGCAAGCCTGAGCCCCCTTTGCTGTATTTCACTAAAGAAGACATGGAGGATGTCATACCCGGACATGAAGACGGTCTAGTAATAACCGGGACTATAGCTAACTGCCGGGTTAAAAGGATGTTCGTGGATAATGGTAGTTCAGCAGACATCATATCGTGGACCGCCTTCAAGAAGATGAATTTGGACGAGGTAGACCTGAAACCATGTCAGACGGTGTTATCCGGTTTCAATGGCGAAAATACGGCCATCAAGGGGTCCATTGAGTTACGATTAACACTAGGGACAAAGAAGGCTTTTAAGTCAGAGAGAGTGAAGTTCGTGGTTGCCGAATTCCCTTCGTCGTACAACGTCATTCTTGGAAGACCGACCCTTCACCGATGGGACATCCTGATGTCCACCAAACATCAGAAGATGAAGATGATAGGAAGCAACGGAAGGGTAGTAACCATAAGCGGAGACCAGAAAGAATCCCGCCAATGCTATTATAACGCCGTCAAAGGAATCGAGGTCGGCCCGTCAGCACTACCCCAGCGTAGTGAAGAAGAAAGGCAGAAAGCAAACAACAGGCAGCAGATGGAACCCATTAACATGGTGGAGCTGGATGTCCGAGAAGATGTGGAAGAATGGAGGCCCGAACCAGCAGACGAGCTTGTGGAAATTCAGATAGGATCCCAAGCTACCCAGATCACCAAGATCGGGAAGATAGTCGATCCAGTCGCAAGAGCGGAACTGACAAAATGCCTTCGAGACAACCGAGATATCTTTGCATGGACCGCCTCCAAAATCTCGGGAATAAGGCCTACTTTTTGTTGTCATAAGTTGTCCATGTATCCTAACTCGAAACCGGTGGCACAGAAGAAAAGGAACCTCGGACCCGAGAGAAGATAGGCGTTGGAAAAGCACATCCGGGAGTTATTGAAGGCCGGATTCATACGCGAGATCCAATATACCACTTGGCTATCTAATGTGGTGATGGTTAAGAAGGCCAACAGCAAATGGCGAGTCTGCGTCGACTACACTGATGTCAACAAGGTTTGCCCCAAAGATTCCTATGCAATGCCGAGCATAGACCAACTGGTAGACAATTCTTCGGGATTCAAGATGTTGTCGTTCATGGATGCTTACTCGGGTACAACCAGATCCCTATGCACCCAGAGGACCAAGAGAAAACGGCATTCCGAGGAAGCGAGGCGAATTACTGCTACAACGTGATGCCTTTCGGTTTGAAGAATGCCAGCGCTACCTACCAGCGTATGATGAACAGCGTCTTCACCCAATAGCACGGCCGGAACATAGAAGTATACATCGACGACATGATAGTAAAGACCGACGCAAGCGGGAATCACATCCGAGATCTGGAAGAGACGTTTGGCAGGTTACGAGACAAGAATATCCGACTAAACCCTCTCAAATGCGCATTCGGAGTGACTGCGGGAAAGTTTCTGGGATTCATGTTGACGCACAGGGGAATCGAGGTCAACCCGGACAAATGCATAGCAATTTTAAATATGCAATTCCCGACCAATAAAAAAGAAGTCCAGAGGTTGACAGGAAGACTAGCGGCGCTGACACGATTCCTCCCAAAATTGGCAGAGAAGGCTCTGCCTTTTTTCAGGATGCTGAAGAAAGAGGCCATCATCGGCCGGAGTCCCGCATGTGAAGCTGCATTTGAAGAAATCAAAAGGTGCCTCGCCTCACCCCTGGTACTGTCCAAACCAAAGCCCGGGGAGGACTTGATCCTGTACTTAGCCATGGCCGAGGAGGCGGTGAGCGCCGTGCTAGTCAGAGAGAATGGCAAGTCCCAACTACCGATATACTTTGTAAGCCAGGCGCTGAAAAATTCAGAGCTAAGATATCAAAAATTAGAGAAAATGGCATTCGCTCTCCTGGTGGCCGCCAAACGACTGCGTCCGTACTTCCAAAGCCACACCATTATAATCCGCACTGACCAGCCGATTCGACAGATCTTACACAAATCGGACCTGGCCGACAGAATGATCAGTTGGGCAATCCAGCTCTCCGAGTTCGATCTAAAATACGAAGCCCGGCACGCGATCAAATCCCAAGCCTTGGCCGACTTCCTGGTCAAACTTACCCCCACAGTGTCGGCACACGAAGAAATATGGACCCTATATGTGGACGGATCGTCTAATGCTAAGGGAAGTGGTGTCGGGATCATAACGGAAAGTCCTCAGGGGATATCTATGGAACAATCCTTACGGCTCAATTTCCCGACATCAAACAACCAGGCAGAATACGAAGCATTAATAGCGGGGATGATCTCGACCAGAGAACAGGGGGCCCAGAAGTTAAAAGTTTTTACAAACTCTCAACTAGTGGCAGCCCAAATCGAGGGGAAATACCAGGTTAAGGGACCCTTGTTGATCAAATATCTAACCAAAGTAAAAGAGCTGATTGCCGAGTTCGATGAGGTCGTTGTCTCTCATATCCCCAGAGAAGAAAACATGAGGGCCAAATTAGCAAGTACCAAGGGTGCAGGTATACATGGCTGCCTCTCGGATTAGTCTTCTTGCCTCTGCTACTTTGTGTAGGACCTAACCAGACTAAGTATATACTGGCCGAGATACATGAAGGCATCAACAGGCATCATATGGGAGCCAAAGCTTTAGCAACAAAAGCCATTCGGGCAGGTTACTTCTGGCCAACTATGAAAGCCGATGCCCAAGATCATGTGAAGAAATGCGAAAGTTGCCAGGTGCACGCCCGGGTCATATGGTCGGCCCCATCAAAACTAATGGCAATCACATCCCCTTGGCCTTTCTACAAATGGAGGATGGATCTCTTGGGTCCATTCAAGGCCATGGAAGGACAACTACGATGGCTCGTAGTAGCCGTCGATTATTTCACCAAGTGGATAGAAGCGGAGCCTCTTGCTACCATCATGTCTGCCCGAATACAAAAGTTCTTTGAAAGAAATATCGTCTCTAGATTCGGGATCCCGGCAGAAATCGTCACGGACAATGGAACTCAGTTCACCGATAAAAAGTTCGGAGAAATAATGGTCGGCCTCCACATTAAGCATCATTTTTCATCAGTGGAACACCCGCAATCCAACGGACAAGCAGAAGCCACTAACAAAGTCATTCTCGAGGGACTCAGAAAATGAATGCATGAGGCCGGAAACAATTGGGTAGAATAGCTATAGATGTTTTATGGGCACATAGAACGATGACTCAATCATCCACTCAGGAAACCCCATTCAGAATGACCTAAGGATGTGAGGCTATGATTCCTGTGGAGGTCGGATACCCCTCCTGGAGAAGAAGGACTATACTCAAGCAAGGCGAGGACTCAAACAATGCAGCACTGATTAACGAGCTTGAATTAATAGAAGAGACCCGAGCTAAAGCACATCGTCGAGACATGGCTATGAAGCAGCTATCGGCCAAAAGATTCAATAAGAAGGTCAAATCGAGAAGTTTCGAGGAAGGCGACCTGGTCCTATGCAGAGTCGACATTGGAAACAAGAACACCCGAGAGGGAAAGTTAGCAGCCAACTGGGAAGGACCTTACCGAGTGATTCAGAATCTTGACCATGGGGCGTACATGTTAGAGACTCTGGATAAATGCGCAATCAAGCGAACATGGAACGCAGACAAGCTGAAGATTTATTTTAGTTAAAAATGATCATCCGTGTGTTTCCTGTTAATTGAGAAGAGTGGGCCGAGTACGTTGGTACCCCCATCTCATGTAATCTCTTTCATCAGGATCTCGGACATGAATAAGTTTTGATATGAATAAAAATTCGAACAGCCTTCAAATAATAATATACTTGATATTCAGTCTTCGAATAAAAATATACTCGATAGCCTGACAATATATAAACATTCCAAGCAAACTTGAGGTGCCGCCAAACCCTGATCAGGTTGGCATGGTCTCAATCGGCCACGTTGCACCTGCAGTAACTTGGGATATATTCGATAAACCGAAAACATTTATCATTCAGACAATATTATACTTGGCCGTTGGAGCCAAACGAATAAACATTGTGCACACATAGTTCTAAAAAGAACACAATATTATAAAGATTCAAACAAACGCAATATTATAAAAAGCAAATTGTATCATTGTACGAACATAAAAAAGAAAGCAAGAAATACAAATTTTAACCGACATCCCGGCCCTTCAATTCTTGTCGGCAGTTCCAGGGGCCGAGTTTGCTTCAACACCGGCTTCGGGGACACCCTCCGCTTCAATGAAGGAATCCTCTTGTTCGTCATAAGGAACAATCGCCCCGTCACGAACATAGGAGCGAAAGTGAACCCCGTCAGTCTTTAAACTGACCCCTGCATTAGCACATCGGACTTGAGCTAAGGCGTTGTTGAAAGACTCCTCCGCCACCGATACCATCATCTCCCGAATCTCAGCAACCTCTTTCTCCTCGATTAGCAGCTTGGATTTGGCTTCCGCGGCCTCGGCCTGGGCCCCCTCGAACAAAGTCTTCACTTCATTGAGGTTCTCGGTCATATGGGCGGCCTTGGCCAAAGCTTGCTGATTTTCTGCATAGGCTTAGCGGAGGTGACGCTTGGACTCCTCACGAACGAGGCGCAGCTCTTCACCCACCTTTTGTGACTCAGCTCGGGCAGCCGCCAGCTCCTCTTGAGACCAGATATATCTTGTCTTTAACGTGACAAGACTATCCACAAGAGAAGCAGTCCGATACGCTTGGAGTTGCATCCGACCAAGATCCGCCAATAATTCCTCGGTTAGAGGAGAAGCATCCGATAGGTTCTTTGGAGCCCGGACAAAGGGGAAAAGGTCATCAACCCCCCTTTCCCAGAGATGACCGGGCACCAGCTTCAAAGCCTCTGGGAGTACGGCCGGCGGAGCCTCCACGACTATCGAATCTGAGATCAATATGGGAGTAGCAGCAGCCGGACGAGAAGGAGCCGAAATCGATTCTGGGGCCGACTTTGCGCCAACCCCGGCAACTCCAGCGTCCGGGGTAGCCTTCACAACTTTCCTCTTCTTCATTTTAGAGAAGAAGGGAGGGACACCAGCGGCATCGGGAGCCGGCTCTGACTGATCGGATGCCTTACGGGTCCAAGTTCCAATGTCACCGGTCCTTTTCTCCATTTCAGCAGCTGCGCAAAGAAAGAAACAATCAGTCAATAAGTCAAGAGAAATTGCACATACCATATCCGAGCTCGCCTAACTAACATTGAGAAAATGAAACAATATCACAGAGACCCTGGCCTTCTCCGAAAGCATTGTTGCGGACCACCGAATAAGCATCCGCATCCGACAGTCCCGTCTCCTCACGTTGGTAAAAAGAGGGGGGAAACTCATGATGAGCACGGGTCCAGTAAAGTGGGAACTTCCACTTCACCATAGCAGACTCCGACCCTTGAAGAAAGAAAGGTTGAACGTCGGGTATGGCGCACACCTTAAAAAAATTCGACTTGAATCTCTTAAAAGACTCAGCAAATAAAGGGAAAAGTTTACGTTTTGGTCGGCTCTTCAAAGACGTCCACCCTTTCCTCTCAGGAGGCTCCCGGCCGTTACGGCCGGTATGGACGGAAAAGTAATATAAAAAGACAGGCACTGTACAAGGAATATCTAAATTTATACATAAATCTTCGAAAGATTTTATAAAAGACCAGCCATTGGGATGAAGCTGGGAGGGGGCCAAGGAAAGGTGTTTTAAGACTGACATCTCAAACTCGGTGAGAGGGAACCGGATACCCAGACGGGTGACCACATCTTTACAGAAAAAGAAGAAATTTGATTCGCCTGGCTCGGCAGAGGATCATATCGGCTCATCAGGACCAGGTTAACGAATGGAAAATCCGTCCTGGTTCCCGATAGGAAGAGCTGCGACACTTTCCCAACTCATGGCGGACGAGGTGTTCAGAACCTCATAGGTTACCCCGGGAAACCTAGACACTAGATGGGGAGATGGTCTGTCGATCTGGGATTCTGTTGAACGAGATTCTCCGATCACCTCCAATGAAACGTCCATGCTTACCTATAACAAGGGAAAAGACAGCGGTCAGTAGGAATACTTGAAGAAATGACGACAGTCAAAGAGGCCAATGACACCGTCTCGCCCCCGAATCTCGGACCCGAAAAAGCCACCGACACCCCTGTCCCCGTATCGGGGGATGGATGGAGGATAATCGGGTTATGACGACACGCATCCAGGGTGTCATCAGCTTACTTATCAAAGCCCGAGCTAGCCAAATAGAAGAACTCATCCAAGCACCTCGGACAGGGTTCGGACCGAGTCTCAGGGGCAGTGGTAATGGGCCGTGGAAACAAAGGAATACCCGAAGGGATTGCAGAAGGCCCCCTGGGTTCAACACAAGAACTAATACCAGAGCCTACTACGACAGTTGAAGGGCGAGATTTTTTAGGTAAAAAAGGCTTGGAGGATTTAGAGCCCCCCGAAGGGACGCATAACAGATGTTTGTTTTTCTCCTCGTCTGGAATTGGGAGACCAAAAAACCAAAATCCAGAGCGAGGAGGAACTGTCCTATGAATGCGTGCCTCCTCCTCAGGACTAAAACCAGAAGGAGGCATGACTCAAGAAGAAATAAACAAAAGACAGAAGAAAATCAAGAGTAAATGAAAGAAGGTGGAACCCAGTATGGGGCACAATACGAGAGAAAGAGAGATGAAGAACAAAACACAGCAAGAACAATAAAATACGAAAATCCCAGAACAATAAAATGTAAAAACCTAGAACAATAAAGGAAGAGAAGATAACCTGAAAATAGAAGCGCAACACCAAAGAGGGGGAAGACTGCAGCACACCAAAAAGGAAAACGAAGTGTGTCAAATGAGAGAATGAGCAGGAAGAAGAAGACGATGATACCAACTTGGAGAAAACAAAGCAAGAGCTAGAAGAAAACAAAAGCATATATCAAAAGGGAAAACGAAACGTTCGAAGTATGTAACCAACAGAGGAAAGTAACCAACCATAAGGGCAAAACCGTCTGAATAACCAAAAGTCAGGGGCAAAACAGAGATTCCATTGGAACCACTCATGATTAGAAGGGACAAAGAAAAGACGGAGCATTAAATGAAGAAGGGGACGCGTCGTTTCATCTCTGAAGGGTAGTCAGAACGTTTCATTTCCCAAGCAAACCGGCTTCCCCCCAGAAAAGCATACCAGCAAAGCAAGATCAGGCCGAGATAATGCCGCTAAACCAAGGACTGACATACCTATCAGAAGCTGATGTCGGCAGACAAGGTCGAGAAGGTTGACCCGACCACGGCTTGACAGACGACATGAGGTCGGCATAACATCACCCCGGTCACCCGGAACGTCGAGTAACCGGGCTGAGGGGCAACTGTTATGGGCATCCAAAATGGGCCAAATCCAAGAGGCCCAATAAAGGCAGATCGGATTTGAATTTCCAGGAACATTTTAAGAATAACCGCAGATTCTGCAACGGAATCAAGAGAAATAAAGGATAATGATTGCTCAACAAATGGGTGTTATGTCGACATGGATACGAAGGAGGTCTGTCCATGCCCATCCAGGTCAGTACTTATAGGTAAAGAGTTCCAGGAGAAAGGTACGTTTTCTGGACTCTATTCTTTCCTTATACACAGTGCACACACCCCACGCCAGATTGTGGTTTCTCTTGGGTGCATTGTGATCATCTTCCCGGGAATACTTCACCACCATAAGTATCCCTGGAAGGAGAGTTCAGATCCGATAGTAATCATCCAACTCCATTGTTGGACCTCTGTTACAAGCAAACAGGACACTATAATTTTCATTGGCTATCTATATTGATTTAGGTGAGTGTGAACTTTGACACAATGGTAAGGTTGTTACCTTGAAACTTGAAGATCATTGGTTTTACTCTTGAAAATAGTCTTTAAGACTTGTATAGGACTTAAGGATACATACAACTATCTCGTGAATAGAGTATAGAATTTTTTTTCCGTCTGTTGTGCATGACTCATACTTTATGAGTCGGACAAATGTTGGAGTGTAGCATAAGGGCCACCTATTATGAAGCGGGTTAGGAGTGCAGGCAAAGCCCATTGTACGCATGATATTATATATTGTGATGTAATCATATTGTTTATAAATAAGAAAAATAGAAATACTGCTCCCGAGAATGTAAGCACATTTGTCTACCTCATTTAATCTCTTGTGTTTGCCATGTGTGCGTGTGATTTCTCTCATTTCCTTTTAGGATTCCAATTGTTATTGGTAACACCTTCACAATACTATGCAAATAAAATATAAAAAGCCAAAACCAATGAATATCATATCATCATAAAATGGACTAAACTAGAAACAAGAAACAATTTAGTCAATGTCTTTTGCAAATTCTCTAGTAAGACTAACGAAAATTGAAGGGAAATTCAGAAAGGGAGCATTAACCTAATTCAAAATTTATGGCCTTGGATCTCACATCAGAACTTCTTTCTCTACCATTATGCTCTAAAGGACATTTGATCAAAAACAATTTTACCAGCTGTTTTCACTCACCAGAGTTCATTTCATCTTTCTTACTCGTCGAGGTCAGCGTGGTGGAGATTACATGCTGCTATAAACATTTAATTATAATTAACAAAGGAAGACAACACTAAACTTTATATAGTTGCAAATTTGGCACACATGACATGTAACAGAACCCCATACATGAAACAAAAACTTTTGACAGATATCTCCATACTGAACTACTAACACTTAAGTTGAAGAATTGCATGAAATGCATTCATTATATGTCTTCATGCTCAAAAATACATTTTCATTGATATCTAATATAATGTGTATGGTTGTCATTATATAGTAACTCTAATATAATGACAACCATACACATTTTCGAATTCTAAGTTTAGGGTAATTTGTTAGAGTGCTAAAAGATACTCTACTTCTACTCCTAATAATAAAACACCATAAAAGACTAGGGAAAAGTTATAAAAAAAATAACAACTTTGATTTTCATTGATATCTCAATAGACTACACACATTACATTTTTTAGTAACTCTAATATAATGACAACCATACATTTGTCATTATCTAGTATTTTTAGAAAAATAAAATAAAACTAAACAATATAAAAGGCTAATATCTAAACTTTCTAGCTTATTTGGGCCTCTTTAGGCCCATTCCTATCATAATTCCAGTATGCTATTGTCTCAACTCAACAAAGGACTCAACCACAGGAACCTTTTACAAATCACTGGATGATTTACTGGGTTTTCAACTCAATAGTATGTAGAGTCTTGCATTTAATTTATTGGAATGCCATGAGTTGTGACACTAGACTTTATATATTATTAATGCCTAAAATGCCAAATGACACTACTAGAAAAACTAGTTTTAACATCGCTACGTTAACATAGGTTGTTGAAAAAATCGATGTTAAAAAATGCAGTGGCATATTCATAAATAAAATGAGTCTGTTAACATTAGATTTAACATTAGTTTTTTTAAAAGATCGATGTTGACCCTAATTATAAATTTAAAACCCAAACGACACATTCTCATTCGATTCATATATTTTGTGGTGCACACACCCAAAGCCTATCTTTGTGTCGAAAGGCCTATCCACTCGTTGTTGCTTCTGCTACCGCTGTCACCTTCGTCGTGCTCATCATCACCTGTCGTTGTTGGTCTGACTACATGTGTTTGTCGTTGTAGCTTCCGTAGGTTCACATTGCCTGTGTCGGTGCTGGTCTAGAGGTTCCTTCACCACCGCCACTACTTTCAAGTTCTCGTTATTATTATAAGTGGAATGCTTTTCTCCTCAATTTATGGTCCAGAGCTTTCGTCACCACTGCCCTAGGTTCTCGTTGTAGCTATTTTGTTTAAATCTGTAAGCTCCCTTACTGCATTTGGTTTGTGGTTGGTGGATATTATGATAGTCGTATTTGGTTTGTGTTAGAAAACCAGTTTATAATTTGTTTTAGGGAATGAGTATAAAAATTATGCATGTTGTCAACAATATTATCAATATTATGCCTGTTGTTATTTCAAACAATGTTTCTCTGAGACATTGATTGGTTCAAACTTGTAATGGTGGTTAATTTAGCACATACTATTATATATTAATATGAAACTTTCAGTGGCAGCAACCACTTGTTTGTAGCCACTAAGGACTTTCCATGGGAAGAGAATAACTTAGAAGAAAAGGTGAAACAAGTTTTTCTCTAAAACTTTTTTAATTCAGCTTTATATTACTCTTTGTTTTTTAGTAACATAAAAACACCTAAATCATGATATCCTATGGTGTGCATGAAGCATATCAATAGAGCTATTTTTTTACTACCTTTCTTCATTCTTCACTTAGTTAATAATCCATTCATCTTATTCTTCATACTAAATTAATAATATGTTTTGTTTAGCCATGTTTATGTTACTGCGAACATGTATAAATAAATGAGTTTCACTGTCCATTTTATCCTTGCATTGCCATGGTGAACAGGGACCACGCAGTTTGTAAGAATGCTATATGCATTAACAATTATATATGATGTAATTTGCTCTCTTATGTGAGAATGTTCTCTTAAGGTTATAATTAAACTTGGATTTAGTTTCTGTAATGTGAGTAATGATATCTTGTTTTTCCAGGCTTATTAGATGCATGTCTTGGGGTTTGATTTTTTTATTGAAGAAAATTTAGCTGGTAATTTGTTCATCAATATGGCATTGGTTTTAACTTAAAACATTGGTGAGTATTATGTCATTTATGTGTGATGGGATTGCTATTGTGCTTGGTACTATTTCATACAAGTTGTTCATTGCTTATGATGAAAATGTAATGGACAATGTTGGTGTGATGCTCCTATATTGCGAGGGAAGGATTGTATAATATCTTGCGGATGCATAATGTATTGTAAAAAAGAAAGTGGTGTAATAATTATGATCCAAAAGTATCAGAACCACACACTTGTATGTTTGTCTAAATCATTATTTTGAACATTATTAAGCAATGCATAGATTTTCCTACTTAGAATCTCCTTTCATTGTATACGCATATGTGGGCATGCCTATCTTTGTCTCTTGTTAATTTTCTCTCTTACTCTAAAATAATTCCATTTTTATGGGCTGCAACTGATACCTATTTTGGTTCTCACTTCTAAGGGCTGCAATTTTGTTGCAACCAAGGACACCATTGGGTATATAAGGTATTCATGCATAATAATATTTTCAATTAATTGATTTAGTTTCTATTAGTTTAATGTTGGAGATCAACTCTTGTTTTATTTGGGTAGTTGTTGTTATAACCTTAGGACATGTCATTGATTAGATTATGAATACTATAAATTTGGGTAGGGGACTAGGTATAGGGCTGTGTAAAGTTGCTATGGATGTTAGTCTTTACTTTCTCTGTTATTTTAATATATATTGAAAAAATTGTTTTGTTTTCTTAAAAAAGTAACCAAACCCCTAATTTAAATATATCTAGTGTCCTCGTATAAATGTACCTTCCACTATGGTTATATGTTATTGTTAGGTAGCTTTTATATCCCACTCACTCCTTTTAGTTGTAGTCCCTTTAAATAATATGGTGTAGTTCTAATTGTAATTTGTATTTTCTGGGTTGTTGTTTGCATCATCATCAAGACATTGATTGTTATTTTTAGTGAGCACCTTCACAAGTACGAATGTCTTTCATAAACTTTTTATGCTATTTTTTGTTATGAATGCTTTAATAACTTTTTATATGTGAGTATTACTTTATATACAATTAATTATCATTATGAGTGAACCTTAGTTTTTTGTTTGAGATTCAATGCAATGATTCTTCTGGACAATTTGGATTAGTCGTTGTATTGAATCTTGAATTGTCTATTTGGACAGTTTGGGAATAGTCATTCTTTTATAGTAGATTCATATGTATAGTTTAAGTTTATTTTCTTAAATTTGATGAAATTTGGGTACGGTGCATTTCACTTTGTTCTCCGGGTGCATACTTGATTGTAGTGGAATTTGTCTCACCGCTTTCATGTTGTGTACTTGGAGATCAATGCAAAAAGCTGCCAAAATTTTGTGAAATTTAAGAAAAGAGACTTAACCTTTACGTATGAATCTATTATAAAAAAATTTCTTCATGGATGGCATAGGGCCACACCTTTAATGAAAAAAGTGAGGTTTTCATGCAAGTTGTAGGAAGGCGTTGAACATTTCTTGGAATTTTCCTTTGAAAAAATTCGACCGAATTAGGATAGAAAATATTTCTGTCCTTGTATAAATTGTTTGAATGGGAGACGACAAGCACAAGATGGCATATAAGAACATCTTCTGTGTGATGGGATTAAGAAGAATTATACGACATGGATATGGCATGTTGAATTGCTAGACATGTAGAGGGGGTCCCAAACTAAATCAGTTGTTGTACAAATGAGAGATTGATTAGAGGATATGATTCATGATCTTGGACAAGAATTTTTTTAGCAAGCACATGCCCCTGTGTATGATACATTGGAAAGTGATTCGAAGAAGCCTTTGTACCCGGGGTGCAAGTAGTCTTTGATGCTATTGTTAGTGGTGTTAAGTTTGGTTAATGTGAAGGCCAATTATGGGTGGAGTGACAAAAGCTTCACTTCATTGCTTCAGGTAGTGCAGGATATACATGTTGCCAAAAAGTTATTATGAAATGAAGAAGATATTGTGTCTGATGGGTTTGGAGTATCAGAAAATTCATGCCTGCCCTAATGATTGCATACTGTACAAACATGAATTTGAAGAAATGCATAAATTCCCCAGATGTAGGGTATCATGGTATAAAGTGAAGGACGATGGCGAGTGTAGTAGTGATGAAAGCACAAGGAATGGCCCACAGCGAAGGTGTTGTCATATCTTCTGATCATTCCAAGGTTTAGGCGTCTGTTTGCTAACGAAGATGACGCAAAAGACCTTACATGGCATGCAAATGGGAGAAACTGTGATGGAATGCTCTGTCATCCGGTTTATTCCTCCTAGTGGAAGAAGATTAATTATTTGTATCCGAATTTTGGCAAAGAGGCATGAAATCTTAGGCTTGGACTTGCCACTAATGGAATGAATCCCTATGGTAGTTTAAGCACTCATCATAGTTGGTGGCCTGTTTTGCTAGCCATTTACAACTTTCCTCCTTGGTTGTGCATGAAGCGAAAATACTTGATGTTGACTATGTTGATATCGGGCCTAAAATAGCTAGAAAGTGAATTTGATGTTTATCTCAGTTCCTTTGATTGAAGAATTGAAAAAGTTGTGGGACGAAGGGGTTGCCATGTTTGATGGGTATCAAAATGAGACATTCAAGTTACATGTAATGCTATTTTGTACCACTAATGATTTTCCAGCATATGGGAATTTGAGGAGATACAGTGTTAAGGGTCATTCTGCATGCCTTATCTGTGAATGAGACACGAGCTACGTACAACTTAAACATTGAAGAAAAAAAAGTTTACATTCGCCATCGATGTTTTCTGAAACCTTATCACCCTTACTGGCGATTGAAAAAATCTTTTAATGGAAGTCAAGTGCTTGAAAGTGTGCTGATATTGTTAACTAGTCAGCAGGTTCTTGAGCGGGTTGAGGATATCAATACTTGCATGTGGAGAAAAATGTGTGTGACAGTGTCATTGGCATGCTTCTTAACATTAAAGGCAAGACAAAGGATGGTTTGAATACTCGTAAAGATCTAGCTGAGATGGGTATACGTGACTAGTTACATCCAAGATCTGTTGGTAAGAAAATATACTTGCCTCCAGCATGTCACACTTTGTCAAAAAAGGAGAAGAAAATTTTTTGTCAGTGTCTACGCTATGTCAAAAAGCCACAGAAATACTCTTCAAATATTAATAGCCTTGTGTAGCTGAAAGATCATAAACTAGTTGGCTTAAAGTCTCACAATTGCCATGTCTTAATGCAACAACTGTTAGCCATGGAAATTCGAGATATTTTGCCTAACAAAGTGAGGCATGCCATAACTCACCTGTGCTTTTTCTTCAATGTCATTTGTAGTAAAGTCATCAACCTTGTAAAGTTAGATGACTTGGAAGACGAGGCTGCAATTATGTTGTGTCAGTTGGAGATGTATTTTCCTCCTTCATTTTTTGACATAATGGTTCACTTAATTGTTCATCTGGTCAAGTAAATTAAATTTTGTGGTCGGTTTATTTATAGTGGATCTACTCGGTTGAGCGATACATGAAGATCTTAAAAGGGTATACAAAGAATCTACACCATCCTAAAGCCTTATTCAACGAAAGTAACCCAAAATTGACCAATAATAGGTTGTTGAAAGAGCATAACAAGACTTTCCTAAATTGATTTAAAGATACAATCTTTGGTGATGATAATGCCTCTGAAACATTAAGGAAGTTAGTAGATGGCCCTAAAAAAATGTTAGAAGTTGGTAGGGATACGATATCAACAGGTATTTGTTCTACACCAAAGAACAAGATGACAAGAGCACAATGCAAAAAAGTGGGGTTAGTCTTGGGGTTGAACCCCAACGCTTTGCTACTGTACATGCCCACAATCCTCATCTGGCGTCCGTGTCTTACTTTGGAGTCATTAATGAAATCTAGGAGCTTAATTATTTTAAATTCACTGTGTGTTTTCAAGTGTAAGTGGGTGGATAGCAATATCGGTGTGTGAACCGAAGATTCGGGATTTACTTTGGTAGATCTTAAGAAGCTAACTTATCAAAATGAATCTTTCATCATGGCAAAACAAGCTAAATAGCTATTTTATGTTCAAGATCCTTGTGATGAAAGGTGGTCAGTGGTTCTACATGGAAAAACCATTGGTATTAATGTTGACCATGATGATTCAACCCTTGATACTGGTCCCACTACTTTCTCAACACAAATGCCTAACATCAACGGAGAAGAAGAAGTTGATGACGTCCATGCAAATCATAATGATCATGATGAAGGAGCATTAATTAACATCGTTTAATGTAATCTTTATTTTATATTTACTTGTTTCCACATTTACAATTTCATAACTTACTTTACTTGTCACTTAACTTTAATTATTTTTGTGTTTAACAAGCACATAACTAGACCACCGAGCTCCCCTTCTCCTCCTGAGTCAGCACCTTCGTCGTCTACGGCGAAGAAGACTAGTAAAGCAACACGGCTGAGGTCATTGGAGACTCCCTATTTCGTATTAAAGCTTACCCTAGACCGCAAGGGCTGATACATTTCCTTACCCTAGGTTTTATGGGAAGGTAACCGAGACGAAAGGAAATACATACGAAAACCAAATAGATTTAATAGGATGATCTTGTCATTTACCTAACTAGTTCTGGGGCAACAAAGCATTGCTAGTGCTCTGTGTTGTCATTAAATGAGT
>QARZ01040570.1:0-14381 GCA_013407115.1 Glycine latifolia
TTCTGGCAGAGAAGAGCAGTCCCAGGGCAGGAGGCCCAACTGAAACTGGACTGCTTGCCTTTGGAGCTAGAGGGCTCAGTTTTGTTTTCTTTTTGGATGTATAGTTTTGTACTCCCTCATGAAGGGTTACTATTCTTTTGGGTATCACCACGGCTTGTGTGGTGTGGACTATGGATATGGAGTTGTACATGTACGAAACTTTGTTATATATATATGTATATTTGTGACTTTCCCTGAGCATAGTATTGTTTTTGGCATCTGCCTGTACAGTTTGGTTTTAGTCTTTCTGTAATCAAAGCTAGAATCCAGAGAGCAATTTTCGTTTTCTTTACTAATTTTTTTTTTCTTTAAAAAAAATCAGATTTGAATATCCTATCTTTTTGTTGAATTATTCTATCTTATCCTATCTTTTTGTTGAATTATCTTATCTTTTTGTCTTCAAAAGACATTCAAAAGTTTCTAGTACCAAAAGGCAAAATACCAAGGACTAAAGAGCAAATATTCAAAAAAACAAATTGGGGTCAAAAAGAAAATATCAAAAATATGTAGACCCAAAAAGAAAAAAAAAGAAAACAAAAGTTATAGTCCAAATTTTACAGCTACTTTTGGTGTATTCTTATTATTACTTTCTGGTATTTTCTTTTTGCATAATTGCAGTGGTTTATACTTAGTCATATTTTTTATTTTTTTCCTATTTGTCTTGTTTGGCATTCCTATTGAGTTATACTTTCTTTTTTAGCTTTTATTGTTTGTCTTCTAAATTTCCAAGGTTTTGTCTTAGAGTTTTCTTTCTTTGACCTCTTAAGTTGAGTTTGGATTTGTTTAATCTTTAACTTTGGTTACTCCTTGAATTGAAATCTTTGGTTGATTTCAAGGGCTGAAGAAGAGTTAGGGAGTGGAAAAAGACAGGAGTCAACCTTATACAAAAAGTCATACAAGAGTGAAACACGAGTGTTGAAGACTGTAAACACTTAGTGAGTGGTAAGGTCCAATATTTTATTTATTTTACTAACATTTTCTTGTAGCAATGGTGTCCAAAAGTGATAGTGATCCACCTTCCCCTAGAACCGCTAAGCTAATGGCTTCATTGGCTAAGCAAATGGAAAAGTTGCAAAGAAATGTTGAAAGAAGGATGGGAGACAGATTTGATGAGATACAAAGAAGCACTCAAGAGTTCAGTGGGAGAATGGAAGACATGGAGAGAAGGAGCCATCATAGGTCACCTCATTCATCTCAAGGGAGTGATAATGGCTATGAAGATGGTGGAAGACATAGGCATCAGAGGAATAGGGATGACATGGATGATGTGAAGGTCAAACTGCCCAAGTTCCTAGGTACTTATGACCCGGAGGCTTACCTTGATTGGGAGATGAAAGTCGACCAAGTTTTCGATTGTCACAATTTTAGTGAACAAAAGAAAATGAAGTTGGCTAGCTTAGAATTTAAGGGATATGCTATGGCATGGTGGAATCAAGTGCAAATGGAGAGAGCAAGATTGAGAAGACATCGACCGGACACTTTGTTGATAATGAAATGAATCTTAAGGGACAGATTTGTTCCCCTCCAATACATAAGGGATTTGCATAACAAATTACAAAGACTCTATCAAGGAAGTAAAAGTGTTGATGATTATTACAAGGAGATGGAGATTTCTGTTAGATTCAAGTGATTGAAGAATCTCAAGAAGAAGAATTTTGATATTTGATTCATGCTTTGTAATTTTTATTTTGTTTGTTTAGTATGGTTCATTCAAAGGAATAACCCAAAAATCCCTTTGCAGCTACTAATAAAACTAAATCAACATGCATTCATGCTTAGGTATAAAGTAATAACCATATGCATTAAGTTAGAAATGCATTGATGTGTTTCAAATATGCATAAAATGTTTTAAGACTGGAATAATCGATTACATAGGTTAATAATCGATTACATAAGCATTCTGCATAATCCTGTGTAATACAGAAGGTAATTTAATCGATTACAAAGTAATCGTAATCGATTAAATAGGCCAGAAGCAAAAAGGGAAGCTCACTGGAATAATCGATTAAATCATGAAATAATCGATTACATTGATCATGCTTATTTTCCAGAACTGCTACGAACACTTTAATCGATTAAGTTGTCGAATTAATCGATTACATTAGTTAAAATAATCGATTACATTGACGAAATAATCGATTACAGTCTGTTAAATCTGTTTTTTATAAATAGGCATGCAGTGACTCTGACCAAATATAATAGTTTTCGAAAGCACTCATTACATACAAAAGTTCTATTGTTCTCTGAGTGATACAAAGCATAAAAGAGAGTCTTTTAAAGTCTTGTTGTTCTTAGATGTGTAAAACATGAAGGTTGCATAGAAGAAGAAAGTGATTAGTGATCATTCATGCATTAATCTTTTTCAAGATCATTCAAGAAGGCATTGCATTCATCACCAGGTTATCAATTTTGTTTGAAATCCTTTCAGCTGCAAATGGAAGTTTAGGTGATATCCTTCTTGAACCTTATGCTTAACTCTTTGTGAGATTTAATTCTGTATTTTACAAGTTTGTGTTGAAACTATCCATGTAACAAGTTAGAATTCTTTAAAGCATTACTAGATAGTGTTTCTAGTGGGTAGAACTGAGTGGTGTGCTCAGGTTCTAAAGTCTTTAGATAAATCTTAGTGTTAGATTTAGAATTTTGCCTAGGGTGGGTGAAAGAGACTTGGTTGAATGCTTGTAAAGAACTGAATCTTGTTAGTGGAACTCTAATTTGGTTTAGATTAGAAGACAACTGGATGTAGCCTCAAGTGGTTAGAGGTGAACCAGTATAAATTTGTGTGTAATTGTGTTTTGATTTACATTACATTCAATTGCTTGTGGTATTGGATTGTGAATCAATTCTGATTTTGTTTCAGCATAAGAGTTAAGTGATTGGAAAAGAGAATTCTGATTATTAAAAGTGTTTGGTTTAAAAGATACGATCCTTTGTTTATCTTCCGCTGAGTTTGAATTTGCAAGAAAAGTCAAAAAGTTTTATAAACCAATTCACCCCTCCCCTCTTGGTTTATTAGATTAGATATTCATTGTATTTACAATTTCTTTGATGAGAGCAAACATTGAAAAGACTAATGAGGCTACAATGGCTAGATTTTTGAATGGTTTGAATAGGGACATTCAAGATGTTGTAGAGCTTCAAAGCTACAACACCCTGGATAAACTTATACATAAGGTTGTGAAAGTGGAGCAACAATTAAAGAGAAAACAAGCCTACAAGAAGTCTTCATATGGTTATTGATGACTACCAAGACATGAATGCTTGGATTGGATCGTTTCCAGAGGCTAATTTCAACATACCAATGATAGATAGTAGAACTTACAGATAAAAGGTAGGGAAGATAAAGAAGATGGTATGAATAACGCCACGATCCTTATTGGGACGATAAGTTGAGGAGGATTTGCCACAAAGGAAATCTTCCTTGATAAGAATCGATTTGGGTTCAGCCAAGAACCAAGAAGAGGCTAAGCTCTCAATTCAAGCAAATGCTTAATATTATTCAATCAAAAGTTATTGAAAACTAGCAATGTCTGAGTACTTATAGAGTTAAGTCTCTAATAAAACCTAAAAACGCATAGTTTGGGCCTATTAAAGTCCATATTGAGGCTCATTGCATAATAAGAAATTACTAAATTACGACAATACAAAAACTACGAAAACTAAGAAAATTACGAAGGCTATGAAAGGAATTGTGCTAAGCACAATATTCGAGCTAAGAGAGTTCTCCTACAATCTTCAAGGTGCTCCAAAGCTCCTTGTGACTTCCTTCATCCTTGCCCTTGTTAAATAGTCCAGCCATGATTGTTTTTGTCATCTCTTTTTGTAGAAGCTTGGTTTTGAACATTGTCATTGAAACCTTCAATTCATGGAGTACTTCTAGAACTTCATGCTCTTTGGATAGTCCTCTATCATCCCCCCCCCCTTCTTGAAAATAATTCGTCCTCGGATTTGCATTCAAAACACCTATATCATAAGAAGAAAGATCAGTGACAGTAAAACTTGAACTCACCCCATACTCACTTGACAAGTCATTCTTGTAAGCATTGTCATTAATCCTCTCAAGGATCTTTAAAGAAACATCACCCCTAGGTTGGAGTTTACATTTCCTTTGGAAAGGAAACCTATCCTTCCTTAGATGTACCCAAACCCAATCTCCGGGATCAAATACCGTTGGCTTTCTCCCCTTGTTGGCATGTTGTGCATATTCCTCCATCTTCCTCTCAAATTTATTTCGCACCCTTCCATAGAGATTCCTAACAAAAGTGGCTATAGGAAGCCCTTTCTTAGTCAAAGCAGAAGAATCATTAGGTAAGGAGAATAAATCAACACGAAATAATGGTTTAAAACCATAAACGACCTCAAAAGGAGAAAAATAATTGGTAGAATTGGTCACCTTATCATCAAGTCTAGGATTAGGATGTTGATACCTTACGGTTATGTTGCTTATGAGTCTACAATCCGTGCATATCCTCCACATGTTATTTTCTTGGAGACTAGGATGACTGGCATTGTACATGGGCTTAACCTTTCCTTCACCCATCCTTTTTGCATCAACTCTTCAACCTATTTTTGAATCTCCTTAGTCTCTTCCAGATTACTCCAATAGGCAGCCCTATTAGGAAGTGAAGCTCCCAGAACAAGATCAATTTGATTCTCAATTCCTCTTAAAGGAGGAAAGTCATAGGGTATGTCTTGTGGAAAGACATCCTCAAACTCCTTTAAAAGTGTATCAAAACCTTTAGGCAACTTAAGGTGATGACTACCAAGGTATGAATGCTTGGTTAGGATCGTTTCCGGATTGCAAACTTCAAGAGTCCATGAATTGTAGGTTAAAACTCAAATAGAAAAAATGGAGAAGGTTAAGGAATGATGCCACAGTCCACAAAAGGGATGATAAGTTAGAGGAGGATTCGCCACAAAAGAAAGCTTCCTTGATAAAAATCAATTTGGTTTCAATCAAGAACCAACAAGAGGCTAAGCTCCCAATTCAAGCAAATGCTCAATTTCTATTAATCAAAAGTTCCCAAATATGGAAAAGTATCAATATTTATATGGCTAGGCCTCTAATAAACGCCTACAGACATAATTTTAGGCCCATTTGAGGAAAATGTTAAGGTCCAATACAAAATAACAGACATACATAGATGCATCCCGGACATCCCAGACATCAATAACAGAAATGCATAGATGCATCCCGGACATCTCGGACAGGTTGGACATCCCGGACAGCGTAGACAAGCTCAAACATTCTGGACAGCTCAAACAAGCTCAAACATCCCGGTCAAGCTCACACATCCCAGATAGCTCAGTCATCTCGGATAGCTTGGCTAAGCACATCCACTCTACGCACATTACGAACATCCCGGACAAGCTCGGACAGCTTGGCTAATCACATCCAGTCTAAGCACAACCCGAACAACCCGACAACCCGGACACCTGGACAAGCTCGGACAAGTTCAAACATCTTGGCTAAACACCTCTTGTCTAAGCGCATCCCGGACAACCCGGACAAGCTCAGACATCTTGCATAAGCATATCTTGTCTGAGCGCAACCCTGACAACCCGGACAAGCTCGGACAAACTCAGACATCTTGGCTAAGCACCTCTTGTCTAAGCGCAACCCGGACAAGCTAGGCACAACCCGGCTATGCACATCCCATCATTCCAGCTATCGTCCTTGTAGAGGTAACACTTGTTTATTGCGCATCCCGGCTTCAACAACCCGGCATGTGGTTATAATGCATCCCGAATTCAGCAACCCGACAACCCGGCATCCCAGCACTAGCTTGTGTAATCGATTACAAAAACATTGTAATCGATTAATATAGACAACACTTGCTTATTACAATAGACAAGACTTTTGACTTGATCTTGAATGGCTTGGGTTCTGACTCTTGTCATGGGTCCTTCAAAGCTCACTAAAGGAAGTGCTTCAAGCTCTCCTTTTAGACCTTTGGCTTGATCCTTAGATAGCCATCTATCATCCCCTCCTTCTTGAAAAGAATCCGTCCACAGATTTGCATTCAATACACCTACATCACAAGGAGAAAGATCAATGACATTAAAACTAGAACGCACCCCATACTCACTTGGTAAGTCAATCTTGTAGGCATTGTCATTAATCCTCTCAAGGACCTTGAAAGGTCCATCACCCCGAGGTTGAAGTTTTGATTTCCTTTAGAAAGGAAACCTATCCTTCCTTAGATGTAACCAAACCCAATCACCCGGTTCAAATACCATAGCCTTTTTCCCTTTGTTGGCATGTCGTGCATATTGCTCCATTTTCTTCTCAATTTGATTCTGCACCTTCTCATGGAGATCTTTAACAAAAGTGGCTCTAGAAAGCCTATCCTTGCTCAAAATAGAAGAATCATTAGGTAAAGGAATTAAATCAATAGGAGATAAAGGATTAAAACCATAAACAACCTCAGAAGGAGAAAAACAAGTGGTAGAATTGGTTACCCTATTATAAGCAAATTCAACATGGGGTAACCATTCTTCCCAAGTTTTCAAATTACCTTTAATGACACACCTTAGGAGTTGTGAAAGTGTTTGGTTGACTACCTCAGTTTGTCCATCCGTTTGAGGATGACACGTGGTTGAGAAAAGAAGCTTGGTTCCAAGTTTTGCCCACATGGTTTTCCAAAAATGACTCAAAAACTTAGAATCCCTATTCGATACAATACTCCTAGGTAATCCATGAAGGCACACTACTTCTTTGAAGAAAAGATCCGCCACATAACAAGCATCATCTACCTTGTGACATGGAATGAAATGTGCCATCTTGGAAAACTTATCAACAACCACAAAAATAGAATCCTTGCCTATCTTGGACCTTGGATGCATGACTTTGGACTTAGCCTTATGACACACAATACAATTAGAACAATATTTAATGACATCATGTTTCATTTTAGGCCAAAATAAATGTTCATGCAAAATGTTTAAAGTCTTTTCAACCCCAAAGTGTCCCATTAACCCCCCTTTATAAGCTTCACAAATCATGAGTTCACGCAAAGAACTTTGAGGCAAACACAATCTTTTTTCTTTAAACAAGTATCTGTCATGCTTAAAGAATCCTTGGTGAGCCCCTTTTCACACAACTCAAACAATTTAGAGAAGTCATGGTCTTGAGCATACAAGTCTTTTATGTGATCAAAACCAAACATCTTGGTTTCAAGCATGGAGATTAAAGCATATCTCCTTGAAAGTGCATCGGCCACAACATTAACCTTGCCTTGCTTGTGTTTAATCACATAAGGAAATTGTTCCAAGAACTCTACCCATTTGGCATGCCTTTTATTAAGCTTTCCTTGGGTTTTCAAATGCTTGAGTGACTCATGGTCATTATGAATCACAAACTCCTTAGGAAGGAGATAATGTTGCCAAGTTTGCAAAGCTCTAATAAGTGCATAAAGTTCCTTATCATAGGTAGAATAATTCAGGATGCTCCCTTAAGTTTTTCACTAAAATAAGCAATTGGGTGACCATCTTGTAAAAAAACAGCCCCTATGCCAACATTGGAGGCATCACATTCAATTTCAAAAGATTTAGAAAAATTTGGTAATGCAAGAATGGGCGCATTTGTCAATTTCTCCTTCAATTCATTGAAGGCATTTTCTCTCTCAAATGACTCTTTTCTTCTTTCATTTTCTTTTCTTTTTCTCTCTTCAATCTCATTTTTATTTGATCCTCACACACCTCACTTGGAGACAAAGGTGAGAGTAATACCTTTTTACCTTTATGAAGGAAAGAGTATCGATTGGTGACCCCATTGTGTACCACATCTCTATCATATTGCCAAGGTCTACCAAGCAACACATGGTCAGCTTCCATGGGAACCATATCACAAAGCACTTCATCCACATATTTGACAATGGGGAATGTAAGCAATACTTGTTTATCCACCACCAACTCACCATTGTCACTCAACCATTGCAACTTATAAGGTTTAGGGTGAGGGGCAATTTTTAAACCAAGCATCTCCACTAGTCTAGTGCTTGCAACATTGGTGCAACTTCCTCCATCAATGATTAGAGAACAAACCTTCCCACTCACCAAGTATCTAGAATGGAAAATGTTTTCTCTTTGTGTATCATCTCTATCTTTGCACAAGCTTCCCATGAGGAGTCTTACCATTAAAAGATCTCCTTCTTCCGGTTTAAGAAAACAATCATCCTCACCTTCACTAGAGGAACTATGAGAACTCCTAGAGGACTCACTATCCACCTCTCCATTTTCCAACACAATCATGGTCCTTTTATTTGGACATTGGGATGCAACATGACTCTTACCCAAACATTTAAAACATTTAATTGAACTAGATTTATTGGAAGGAGTTTGACTATGAGAAGTAGTATTACCTCTTGAAGACTTCTTTTCAACATGTTTGGAAGAAGAACCCTCCTTCTTGGAAGTGTTCTTATCCTTCCAAGATGAATGACCATAAGAGGACTTCTTGTAAGCTTGCTTTCTCTTCAATTGTTGCTCCACTTTGATAGCCCTATGTATAAGTTCATCCATGGTGTTGTAGGTTTGAAGTTCTACAACATCTTGAATGTCCCTATTCAAGCCATTCAAAAATCTAGCCATTGTAGCCTCATTAGTCTCCTCAATGTTTTGCTCTTACCAAAGAAATCTCCATATCCTTGTAATAGTCATCAACACATCTATTTCCTTGATAAAGCCTTTGTAATTTGTTATGCAAATCCCTTATGTATTGAGGTGGGACAAATCTCTCCCTCATGATACCTTTCATTATCAACCATGTGTTCGGTCTATGTCTCCTCAATCTTCCTCTTTCCATTTGTACTTGAGTCCACCAAGCCATGGCATACACTTCCAATTCTACACTAGCCAACTTCATTTTCTTTTCTTCACTAAAATTGTGACAATAAAAAATTTGTTCGACTTTAATTTCCAAATCAAGTTAAGCCTCTGGATCATTAGTACCTAGAAACTTAGGAAGTTTGAATTTCACATCTTCCATTCCATCCCTATTCCTCCTAGGCCTATGCCTTCTACCATCATCATATCCATCATCACTCCCTTGAGAAGAATGAGGTGACCTATGATGTCTCCTTCTCTCCATGTCCTCCATTCTTCCACTCAACTCATTAGTACTTCTTCGTATTTCATCAAAATATTCGTCCATCCTTCTTTCAACATTTCTTTGCAACCTATCCATTTGCTTAGCCAATGAAGTCATTAGCATAGTTGTAACACCCCGTATGCATCCGGTGTATTAACATATTACTTAATCAGATAAGCGCAGTAATTAATATAAAACCAATTAACTACCACCACGGAAGCATTTTCAAAACCATATCTCTTGATTCATTATGTATGGTGCTAAATCAAAGTAACAGAAATGAATGCCAAGACATCATAAAAGTCTCTGTGATCCAGATAACTAAAAGTAACGGCAGATAAGACTATAATATCTATACAGATATACCAGGAGAGTTAATCATATGTACATAATACAATATACATATCATTACTATATGCACATGCATATCTTCCCTCTACAGGGGTACAAAACCATAAACATAAGCAAAATAACTGAGCCACAGTGCTCTGAACATGTTGTCCCAACAGCTACACAGAGTCTGTCCCTACTGGGGCCTCCCGCCCTGGGACCTGTCATCTCTACCATCAGCATCACCTGAAATCAACATCCCTAAACAGGGGTGAGATAAAAATCTCAGTAAGCTCAGGGCTCTTGGAGGCTTTTCCCTCCCCCTGGCTCACTCTCAAGGCACACAGCATCGCAGGTATCACAATCACTAGGCCTCCTGGCCCTCATAACAATACATAGCCATCATCTAGCTCTAATGTATACAGCAGGGATCATCATCACCCTGTACAGGATACCCCAGAGGATAGGTCTCATCCGCTACGGCCCACCTATCTCTGGGTCTTTAAGGGATCATCATCACCCTTACATAAAGATGCATCATCATCAGCATCTAGTGTAGGCCGGAACTCACACCCCGTGTCATCCCATCGGGAGCTACCCCTTTACGCATGGATGCACGATATATGGTACCTCCGAGAATAGGTCTCATCCGCTATGGGCCCACCTATCTCTTGGTCTTAAGGGATCATCATCACCCTTTACGTGAGCAAACCAAACTAGGAGGAGGTGCACTCTACTCCTAGGGAGGTCCATATCTATCTACTGGCCAGAAGATCTATTCAGAACACAATTATACATACAAAGCATAGCATAATGCACACATATCATTATGAGAAAACTGTAATAACCAATGCAATGCACACGCATCATGAATGTAACCATGTCTCCCTCGGAATATGGTGGAACACAACAGTGGGAACAGTCCCAAGAGCAAAGAGCTTACCTGACAAGGCAGTGCTCTACTGTCCAATCCCTGAACTGTGGTCTACGCCACCGACACCCTCGGTGTCACGCCCTATATCAAGGCAACAAGCATAAATATCAATAACCTTACAAGGCATTTAAATACTGTACAACGGTTCTCGACCGTTAGAATGAAAAGAAACGTGATTCCTTTCCATTTCAACCTCTCTGTTCTCTATCTTAAGGTTATCAGACCTCATCACCTCAAAGGCGTTTCACAGACCCTCAACAAGATCTATCTCAATCAGTCTAACGTACTAGAGTCCTTCCAAGACTCTGTATAAGCCAATTCAATGGATTCAATTTCCTTAGCCAGGCCAAATATCAGTACTTGTCAAGATTATCAGAACGGCTATTTCAACACATATTCACCGTTTATTTAGCCTCCTGAACATTTTTTGTAAAGATACCTAGGCTCAAACTCATCATTATATCAACATTCTTCCTACTCATACAAATATCAGAGTCAAAACTAAACTTTATCAATACTCAAGATTCAAAGCTTAACATTCATCTAAACAGCCTCCTGAGCATATATCTCTAAAGAATCTAAGCCTAGTTTCGACCCTAACTCACTCATTTATCCAAAATTTCATCAAACTCGTCCAGAATCATTTTCACAATTCAATCGGTTAAAGATCGAGTTTCTCACCTCTAGACTGTTGAGGAAGGTCAGAGGATAGCTTTTCGAAGCTTGAACGCCTCTAAAATGACTCCTTTCTTCTCAAAATCCAAGCTCTGAGGATATTCCCTAGAGAACGGGATTTCTCTAATTGGTTATCTTTTTGAGAGATTGAAACTAGGATCTAGCTCATCTCGAGGTTTTAATCACTTTCCTAGTTGGGTAGAAGGTGTTTAGATGAAGTATGGAGAAGATATGAAGCTTCCCAAACTTGTCAATGGCAGAAATGGCTCAAGGAAGAAGAAAATCTGAGTTTTGGCCCAAAGATTCGTAAAAATGGCCTTTTATAGGCCCCCAGCGAGAGTCCCACGCTACCAGCGTGGCCCCCATGCTACCGGCGTGGAAATCCAGTGGAAAATGGCTTTCTGGAGCACTTCCCACGCTACTGGCGTGGCTCCCACACTATTGGCGTGGCTCCTTCAACTCTAATTTCTGTCGCTAAATTCGTCGCTAATTTTGTCGCTAATTTCGCCACTAGCGCTTTTTCTGACGGAATATAGCAAATTTAAACTTTTCTCTCTTTTTTTCTCTTATTTATTAAACCTAGGTTATTATATTCAACCTCCCTTTTAAGAATTTTGACCGCAAAATTCGAATTCATACCTGTCAAGCAACTCAGGGTACAGCTGCAAAAGCTCCTGCTCTAGCTCCCAAGTCGCCTCCTCAGGTGTTCTCCCATCCCACTGGACTTTGACTTGGGGAATTGTCTTATTTCTGATCTGCTTTTCTATCTGGTCCAAGATCCGTACTGGTCGTGTAGGACAGGTCAGATTCTCCCTAATCTGAATAGTGTCAGGCTCCACCACGTGCGAAGGATCTGGCACATACTTCCTCAACTGAGACACATGGAATACATCATGCAGCCCTGACAACTGGGGAGGCAAAGCTAGCCTGTAGGCCACTGGTTCTACTCTCTGAAGAATCTGATACGGACCAATGAACCTAGGACTGAGCTTCCTCACACCCAACGCCCGTCCAACACCTGTGACTGGAGACAGCCTCAGAAACACATGGTCGCCCTCCTCAAACTGCAGCGGCCTGTGTTTATGATCATAATAACTCTTTTGGCGACTCTGAGCTCTCAACAACTTGTCTCTGATCAAACGAATCTACTCAGAAGTCTCTTGAACCATCTCAGGTCCAAGAAGTTGTCTCTCACCTACCTTAGTCCAACAAACAGGAGTCCTGCACCTCCGGCCATACAGTGCCTCATAAGGTGACATGCCCAAACTAGCATGAAAACTATTATTGTATGAGAACTCCACCAAAGGTAGATACCTATCCCACCTAGTACCCTGCTCCAAAGCACAAGCTCTCAACATATCCTCCAGGGTCTGGATAGTCCTCTCTGTCTGACCATCCGTCTGTGGGTGGTAAGCTGTACTGAGCCTCAACTGGGTCCCAAAAGCCTCCTGAAGCGCACTCCAAAACCTAGAAGTGAACTTCGGATCCCTATCACTAACAATACTCTCTGGGACACCATGCAGTTTGATAATTTCTCTGACATATAGCTGAGCCAATCTCTCTGCAGTATAGTCAGTCCTGACAGGTAAGAAATGAGCAGACTTGGTCAGTCTATCAACAATCACCCAGATGGAATCACATCCAGTCTGAGTCCTCGGTAGCCCAACCACGAAATCCATGGAAATGTTGTCCCATTTCCACTCTGGAATTTGTAAAGGCTGTAATAAACCTGACAGTCTCTGATGCTCAATCTTCACCTTCTGACATACCAGACATCTCGACACATACTCAGCTATGTCCCTCTTCATCCCTGGCCACCAGAAGCTCCTCTTGAGGTCCTGATACATCTTGGTGGCACCTGGATGAATGCTAAACTGGCCCTTATGAGCCTCAGATAGAACTGCATCAACTAACTCGCCCTTAGGCACAACGATCCGATCTTGGTACATCACCAAGTCATGAGTCTCCCAGGAAATATCCTGCTGCCCAATCATGCCTCTCACAGCATCATCCTGCTTCTGAGCCTCTCGGATCCTCTGTATCAACTCATTATCAACTTTGATCTCTCTCAACTCGAGACCACTAGCACCCTCTGTCACAGTCAGGTGCATATCTCTAAACTGCTCAATCAACTCACAGTCAGAGATCATCATGCAGGCAACACTCACGTGTTTCCTGCTCAAGGCATCAGCAATAACATTCGCCTTGCCTAGATGGTATCTCAACTCAAAGTCATAATCTTTGAGGAACTCCATCCACCGTCTCTGTCTCATATTTAACTCCTTCTGATCAAAGAGATACCTGAGACTCTTGTGGTCACTGAATACCACTAGCTTGGCACCATATAGATAATGCCTCCAAACATTTAGAGCAAATACAATAGCTGCAAGCTCTAAATCATGTGTAGGATAATTCTCCTCATGTGGCTTTAGCTGTCTAGAAGCATAGGCAACCACTCTCTTCTCCTGCATCAGCACACATCCAAGTCCCTGCTTGGAAGCATCACAATAAACCTCAAAACATCCCTCAGGATCAGGAAGAATCAACACTGGAGCTGTGGTTAACTTTTCCTTCAAAGTCAGGAAACACTCCTCACATTCATGAGTCCAAACAAATGGGTTACCTTTCCTGGTAAGGCGAGTCAAAGGTAATACCATTTGTGAGAACCCCTGAATGAATCTCCGGTAGTAACCTGCCAACCCAAGGAAACTATGGATCTCTGAAACATTCTTGGGTCTCTCCCAAGACATCACAGCCTCTATCTTACTGGGATCAATTGCTAACCCAGCTGCAGAAATCACATGGCCTAGGAATTTCACCTCTGAAAGCCAAAACTTGCACTTAGACAACTTAGCATACAACTAATCATTCCTTAATGTCTGAAGAACAATCCTAAGATGCTTCGCATGCTCTTGCTGACTCCTGGAGTAGATCAGTATATCATCAATGAACACCACCACAAACTAATCCAAGTAAGGTCTGAATACCCTGTTCATATAATCCATGAACACTGCAGGGGCATTAGTCAAACCAAAAGGAATGACCTGATACTCATAATGACCATACCTCGACCTGAAAGCCATCTTCGGTACATCTCCAGGCTTAATCAGAATCTGATGGTATCCGGATCGCAGGTCTATCTTGGAGAACACACAGGCTCGCCTCAACTGATCAAGCAAATCATCAATATGAGGCAAAGGATACTTATTCTTGATAGTAACCTTATTCAGCTACCTGTAATCTACACATAATCTCATACTCTCATCCTTCTTCTTCACAAAGAGAACCGGTGCTCCCCACGGTGACACACTC